>APFE030178811.1:117492-160984 GCA_000404065.3 Pinus taeda
CATCATATTTCTCATACTCACAGAACCACTCTCTATGGGGAGTGAAGTGAAAGGATGCACTTGAGTCAATCAACAATGCCTCATGATCTACATGTGTACTTGAAGAAGCCAAGTATAAATCCCCACCTTCACCTGAGGTGGTTTTCACCTCTACAGAAGGAGCAACATCAGATCCCTTTCCTTTATCAGGAGATTTAGATTTATAGTCCCTTTTGTAGTTCCCTTCCTTTCCGCATTTCCAGCACACCACCTTTACAGGTTTTCCTGGAGATTTAGATATCCCTCTAGATTTAGAACTCCCACTTGATGACTTATTTTTGTTTCTATTCTGGGACTGTCCTCGTACAGACAAGGCATCACCATTCTGGATCTCCATATTTTTCGATCTCATCTCCTCCATCAGCAAGGATGAGACTATTTCATCAAACTGCAAGGCAGTTGCATTACTACCTATTGGAATAACTAGACTATCCCACGAATCTGGTGGAGAACACAACCAATTGATGCACTTATCTTCATCTGAAATTTTAATATCAACATATAATAACTAACTTACCATAGTATTAAATACGTTCAGATGCTCTATCACTGAGTCACCATCTTTCATCCTCAGGTTATACAAATTGTTTCGCAGGAACAATTTATTCACTAGAGACTTAGATTGGTAAAAAGTCCCTAACTTGTCCCACAAAGCCTTCACCGTAGCATCCCCTGACACATTTAGCAATACTGAATTTGAGACACACAATCGTATTGTGCTCTTAGCCTTTCGATCTAACTTCTTCCATTCTTCATTGGACACTCCTGTTGGTTTAGTACCCGAATCTATTGCGATCCACTGATCTTTATCCACTAACAGATCCTCCATCTTGAGTTTCCACAACTCAAAAATCTGACCATTAAATTTCTCTATCTCTATCTTTCCACTGCTCACCATCTTCTTTCACCACCAGAATTGATCCCGCAAATCTCCCACTGAACAGGGTCTACCATAGGCTCGAGCGAAACCCCTCAGCAAAAAACGTGTCCCCTTGAAGCCAAAACATCTCTGATACAAAATGTAGGTTTTAACCCCGTACAAAAATTACTTGCACATGAATTCTAAAACAAAAAAAATAAATCATGCGAGAGCATAACACATAAAACACATATACAAAGAGATTTTCCCCTGGATCGCAAAACTGGGACTACCAACTTGATTTTTCATTTTGTTCCTTTCAATGTTACAATACATATTTATACATGCTGAAGCATCCAATATCATGGACCGAAAAACATCGCGTCAAAAACCATGGACCAAAAACCATCGCGTCCAAAACCATGTGTGAAAAACATGCACAAAACCATAGGTAGGTCCACCCTACCTAATATAGGATCCAAAACAAAACTTTTCGAGGGCACTACCCCGGACCCCATAGAGTGGGGTTATATGCACCCCTCAAACCCCCATATGACCCCCCCTGCTAAGCAATCAGTGCAACGAAGGGGGGGCTCCGACCTTGTTCTAAACCCCTGATTAACTATGTGGGCTAGTCGTGGAAAGAATATAACACAACCCAACAAGTAGTCATTCAAAAAAACAATTGAAACAACACTCTCACAAGCTAAACAAGCAAAAGCGACAAAAAAATGACAAAAGAGTAAAAAATAAAAGTTACCCAGAAAAATGAGGATGCTTTCATCGAAGGTTTCTTGATCTCCTCGGGAATGGAAGATATCTCAGATCAAATTTGCAAATGAGCTCTAATGACGTCGATTAAATAAATTTGGTCAATTTAGGGTTTATGATGCAAAGGCCAAAAACCAAGGAAAAAGTGATACTTGGTGCTAGTTTCCAAACTAAATCAAGTGGCTCCTTTAGACTACTAAAAATAGATCCCTATTTTCTAGGGATGCTTTTCACTTTTTTCTTTTTTATTTTTCGAGAAAAGCTGCCATGCATTTCCCAGAGAGTTTGTGCAGTTCGGGGAAGGACTGGGTAGCCCACTGGCTCATGCACTGAGCAACTTTTGAGCAAGAGGCTTCTACGCAATTTATGGGCTGAGTGGTTCTAGGCTTCCTCTCATGCTCTATGCAATTTCCCAGCTAAAGGTTGGCTGTCAACTAGCTCTGCATAGTTTTGGAGCTGAAGGTTCACTGTCATCTTGGACTATGCAATTCCCAAGAGCAAGGCTGGGTGCACTCAAGGATTACAAAGTTCTATAAGGCAAGTGCGAAAAAAGATGAAAACCAAGTCAAGAGATCAACTTGTGGGTTATATAATAAATCAATTAAGCAAACAGAAGCCATGACGCAAAGGATGAGGCTAGATCAAAGCATAAGTTCCTGGGTCAGTGCAAGATGAGCTGTTGTAATTTAGAAGGGAGGATCCAAAATGAAGCATAGGAAAATTTTTGGAGGTTGGCTGTAGCCGCTACAACATTTGCGACACACTGATAGAACTCAAAATCTCTATATGGACCTTGAATCATGTAAAGCGAGTCTAACTCTTTTCAAAGTATTGTTCGATTCTTCGACTATCATAGCTTCTTCACTAGCTTGAGTTGAAGATGTAGTCCCTACCATTATATTTATCGGGAACATACATACCAAGCCAAGTCAAACCAAATTTTTTTGATTGGGCATGAGGAGTGTATAAATACACAAGTAATATAAACTATCAGAGTTTTAGTTTCATCTTTGATGTTACTCTGCTGCCAGCAGGCCTGGACAGTACCTCGACGGAGTCAATTCAGGAACATAAGTGTTGCTATGCTACCAATGAGCCTGGAAAGTACCCTGATGGAGTTACTTGCTTCACCTCTCTGCATACGAAGCCTTTCTCTTCTTTTGCCTTTATTTTACTTTTACATTTTTTTCATTTTCAAAGAACTATGCATAGGAACTTATTTATTTCATGAGGCAGAAGAGGGATCTTGACTTATTGAGAGTAGAAGAGGTTGTTCCTTCAGAGAAGGATGTTTATATATACTTATGACATACTTGTTAAGGTTTTTCCAGTCTCCTTACTCTACTTGACCAAGTTGACAAGGGTTAACTGAATATAGAAAATCAATTAGAGTAGGCGGTACTAGTTAAAAGTGAAAGCATCATGATTTCACCATGATTCTCTCTGAAAGGAGCACATTTTCCATCAGGGTATCATCCACTAGAATAAACACAAGATTCTCATAAAGAGACAGAATATACATATAACTAAGCGTTGATAGTTGTACAAGTTCTTCTTGGATTTCACCCTACTTGTTTAAGAAGCCAAACACGGTTTCATGCAGAACTAACCTACAAGCGCACAAGAAAACAAGCAAAGGAAAGAAGCATGGAAAAGAAAAAAAGGTAAGAAAATAAATTAAAAAAAATAAAGAAAACACTACTCCTACTCCTAAGCTAAGCAAATCATGGGCCAACTCACGTGAAGTGGTATTTCCAATTCAACCACCAATGCATTGGTTGGCCCATGTAGGCAACGGCATGACCACCAAGAAAGATATTCAAGAAAACCAAGAGACAAGAAAGATAAAACAATGCAAACCAATATGGTTGAGGCTTGAACGCATCCACATAAAAGAAAAAAATGAAATCACATGAAAGGCACTCTGCAAATGTATCATGGTATCCTGTCATAGTACGCATGGAAGACAAGCATGTACACACCTTTGAAATTGTCAAACAAGCAAACATGAAGACAGAAGGAAGCTTCCGTTTTGAATTAGTGGTTTCTATGTATGACTCATCCAATGCATGATAAATAGGGTTGTGTGATTTTGGTGGAAGATGTGAAAGTTGAAAAATGGATTGATTTTCAGTGTGAACAAGAGAGTGATGAGGGGACTGAGGAGATTCGACAGATTTCTGATCAGAATTGGAACTAACCTCAAGGCTACCAGAAACTGAAATAACCATAATTTCGGGCTGAAGTGCCTCAACAAATTGCGAGGGGTTTCCACTTCATCAAAATATGGATCATCAAAGACTGATGGCTTAAAAAGATCAATAGTAGGCAAATCAAAATTGTGATAGGATGAATGAGTGAAAATATCATGAGAACCATGATAAGAAAGTTCTATATGGGCAACGACATCCTCATGATTTGACGAATCATGGGGGGGGTGATGAAAAATAATAATTTTCACCCTCTATGTTTATGGAAATGAAATATGATAAACTGAGTGGATCTGGGAAGAAAGATTTATTGTCTCCATAATCAAATCAAAGACTGGCATCCCATGAGTTCTGTCAATGATCGGAAGTGGAAACACCCATAGATGAATTTTCACAAGATGGAACAAAACTGGAAAAAATGTGGGAGATTCCAGGATAAAATAGATGAGGTGCGATGGAAGGGGGTCATCCTTCACTGTAAATTCTTGTTTAGTCTCCCACACATATTCATAAAAACTGATAGCGTTGTTCAACACCAACTTCGTCCAATAATTGATCCTCATGAAAATCACATGTAGAATCTGGAAGAAATGAACACAACACACAAAAATCTAGAGGATCAAAGGAATCAAAGGACAGAGGCTAAGCATATGAAACCATGTGACAACCATTGGGCTTGCAGTCAAAATATGCACTGAAATCCTGAGCAGGTGGGGTAGGAGGAGATGGTGACAGTTCAACAAGTAGATTTACAAATTCTCCCACCTCATCCTGCGGAGCTAGAGCTAATGGATGAGAAGGGGACAGGGGGTCACTTTGGACAACAATCTTGTCCATCCCAGATTTTAAAGCTCTAACACCGATGTATGTTGGTAGAGAGTTAAAAGACTCTAACTCATGTCGATTCTCATAGATGTGAACAAGATATTGATATCTTCCCTCCAAAAATTTCTAGTCAACTTCATCTTCAAGAAATTCATAATAGTAATGAAGAATATGATCGTGAAAGTGCTCAAGAGATTTGTTAGGTGCTTTTTCAAATTTTCATTTTTTTTGATGAAGTGCCTTACAGTCATAAAGAATGAAAGCATGACATAATTCCCTGAACATGTGATCAAAAGAGTGTATAGAGGCCGCGAACAATGTGTGACACCATTGCTTTGTGCGCCCTTCAAACATGAAAGAGAACAACCCATAGGAAATGTCATCTGAGGGGACATTATGCTTGTCATAGAAGCCATCAAAGGAAATTGTGTGCTTGAATAGGGGTGTTCCATTATCACCATTAAACTTATATTTCAACAAGTCATCTATAACATCCTCTAGCACATCGAAATTAGCAAAGTGAGAGAAGCATGTCTGGGTTATGATTTCGATAGAAGTCATGAAAGATATGGAGAAATTCAAAATAAACTTCAAGGGATCAACTTGTCATTTGAACCTCCTTCTAGCGCCATAAATGTTGACGGTGTTGGACCTGCAAACATTCAAGGGATCTCACCGATAAGAAGTACCAACTAGACCTCAGACCATTTGGAGTAGGAGTCCTAGTAGTGGGTGTTAATTTTATGCATTGATCGTGGTAGCACGCAGAGATAAGTATGATACCTTTGGGCTGAAGCAAGTGTGTGACCTTGTGGAAAATCAAGTGCGATGCATGTGGGTTCTAACACACGAAGGGGAAAAGGAAATATGCCCCTTAGAAGCTTGTAATAGTACACATCTTGAAAGGAACACACAAGTGGGATGACATCACAGGCTAAAATGCAGAATAGTCTACAAATTAAAGTGACAAGTTAATCCAACAACACACATTCAACAAGATTCGTACAATTGCATACAAAATAATTCATAAGAAAATGCGTAAGTTAAACAACATACATTGCTAAAGAAAATATAATAGTCCAACTACAATAACAACTTATGCATGAAAGAGTGTTGGCTTTGATATTATTATTATAAGTGAAAGTTTCATCCATACATATACCATTGACAGCCACTAGCCCTGATAGTGGAACATTACAGTCAAGAACACCTGATCCTCCAAAGAAGTATACTCGCTCTATGTTGTGGAGAAGCCAAGTCTCATCACAATGCTCCCAAACCTTTTCTAAGCCTAAGCCTAGCCAAAATCCTATTTACCAAAAGCCCTTCTATGAGATATCAGGTTTTATTTATAACAAAGGGTAGGGTGACCCTTGAGATTCCCCTTTGTGACTCTTCGACCACCTTCATGACTCTTCAACTTCTTTACAAGTAACTCATTACATAACATGATGACCTTTCACATTCCCCTAATGACACTTGGAATTTCACATACAACATATTTACAAATAATATTACATTTTCCACATGTACCCATGAGAGAAAAAATAGGCTAGAGACAACCTAATAAGACAAAACACTATGAATACAAAGTTTGGGGAAATATCAACTCAGAATCCTCCACTTGGTGCTTCTAGGTCACATACTCATGCCAAGCTTGGTACTGTATGACGGTGTCCCCAAACTGCTTGATGGTGTCTTTTTGATAGCGGACTCTTGCCTCCATATCATCTAGGTATATGGTCTTGGAACCTATATCCAACTCATTTTGAAGCATGTGCAACATGGTGTTAACCATGCGAAGAACACCAATGTACTTCTGCATTTTATTTGCACTCAGCTCCAAGTCATCCTTGGTGGCCTCTCGTCTTAGCTGCTCCATGTACCTGTCGATCTCTTGCTAGACTTGGTTCTTGTGTTCAGCTTCGACGAGGGAATAGATTCACGGGATCTTGTGCGTTCTCACCATGACATAAAAACTCTTTGAAAACAATGCATATGAGGCCTATATGATTCAGATGAATGGGGCAAGCTTCTCATCGTTCTGAATCAACATCCAAAACTTTTCTTTCTCCATCTCTACCTAAGGCTTCATCATTTTTGGCAAGTGAAGCGGGGCCCCTTTGTACCGCATTGTTCACTATTACACGTGGGCGATGGCAACATGTATGTTCCTGAGAGTTTAAACAAACTCTTTGCTCCGCTGTTGTAATCCATGCACATGGACAATTGCTTTATGCACGTAATGAATCCATCATAGAGCTTCCTCATGGTAGTCTCAAGTGTTGATACTTCAGCAAGTATTGCTTTCCTCATCTTTTCCATTGTTCAAACTACACTTTGCTCTCTAAGGTTTTTTCCTCTTGCTTGGCATCCTGTAAGTTCTTTGCCATTTGTTCATTCTTGGCCAACATGATCTTAAAATTTGAGCTTGTTTCTCTTGCATAGGCTAAGGTTGCATCGGCAAGGGCAACTGGATGCTTTCTAACATCTGGCACTATCACCCTTTCCTTCATGAATGCAGCGACACATGATCATCTGGAAAGTGCTTCCTTTGTGCCTGTATAATATTCTTCTACAACTAGTCAAATGATAGATTGTACACATCCATCACTAGATCATCATCAAGGAGAACAACCTCTCCTTGTTCACTCAGGGATGGTTCTGACACTAGAGGTGGTGGAGACTTAGAGGTGACTGCGGGTGCTTTCGGCATAAGGTTAGTGTCTTGATTATGTGGCTCTTTCCCCAATTCCATGTCTATTATTTCAATCTGTTTCTCAATCTGCTAAGAAAGCCCCCAATCCTGCATCTTTTCACCCTCTTCTTTAGCTGTTGGATGTTTTGACTCCTCAACGTGTATGGGCATTATTTGCTCTATCATCGCGCCTTACCTTTCTTACTCCTCCTATTTCTACTTCTCTTCCCTTTCTCTCCTCCTCATCTCTTTCTCTTCCTTAAACTTCTTATCCATTTCCTGCAATTTTAGTTTTACTTCATGCAACCTTTGTTTTTATTTCTTCCTTCGCTCTACCGTCTTTATCTATTGCTCCCTATATACCTTTGCTACCAAAGCTGCTTTCTCAGTGATAGGATCTGCTCCATCTTGTAGCTTTGCTCCACCTCTCGGTTCTCAACAATATTCCTCTTAACCTTGTCCCATGCTATATTGCTTCTTATTGTTATTATTGTTGTTGATTCCTACACTGTTGCTACTTGAAGAGCAACCTTCCAAGCTATTTCTATACTGAGCGATTCGTTGAGATTAGAGTCACTATAACAATATCTCCAAGGGTCCTCCTCATGCAAGTGAAATGTCCCATGGATCCATGGATAACACACCTTTTCACAATGGTTGCTGCAAATACCATGGGGATCATATAGATTAAAGTCCTTGGTGTTGAACTCAAACTTCAATATCTCCTTAGCTTGAGAATATGCATATTTCAAGCTCTTAATCTCAAATAACTTGATCCACAAAGGAAGAGCGGGCCAAGGTAGCTTCTTCTTCCTGTTAATTCTTAATAATAACCCTATGGAGACGTGATATGCGGCCTCTTGCATCACCAGCTTTCCTGTGGAATACCATGGTAGAACATGCAGAGGATTCTCTCCACCAAACACACTGATAAAGGTGCCACCGGGTGAGACATACCAATCTGCAATATTAAGTATCGCCTCCATCGCTTCTCAGGACATGTAAGGTGGATCCTGCTCAAAGATTAGCTTATACAATGGGATGATGAAATGGTTAGCTAGCCTTTGCCATTACTCTTTGGTAGTTGTAGTAGAAAAGCAACTTGCAATAAATGTTGATGACACTCTCTTTCAGTGTCCATGTCCATCTCATGCTAGGAAACTGTTGCTGGGCACAAATTACATCCAATAAGTATGCTGACATGTAGGATCTAGCTTGCTTATCCTTGGGAAGATTCAGGGAGTTAGGCACATGGAATTTCAATTGATGAGCCAACAAGTCCAACTAGTTGAATGATCTTCCATCACTCACCAACTAGTCCAATAAAACTACCCAACCTTTAGGAAAGCTCTCTATGTGCTCATGACAATATATTCGACATGCAAAGATGATCAAGAACTGGTAGGCCTTCTTGAGAGACTTTGTCTTGTAAACATGATTGGGTGTCTCTTTTAACTTTGACGACTCTTTCATCTACCGCTTAACTATATCTCTCGTGTTCACCTAGCTTTGGGTGGCATATAAAAGTGTGTCCATGTGCCTCATCGGTTGAAGTAAATGATATATCTGATGAAATTTCTCTGCCTTGAAGGTGGCAAGCTCTATCCCACTGGAACTGATCAATGTCATAGCCTCTGGATTTGTGTGTGAGACAATCCAGCTGATAATGTATGCACATGGGAAGGCGGAGTACCTGCATGAAACCTTGTATAAGCCTGACCATTGGATACTGATATAAAACTGTCGGTACTCTAAGTCTTCCTTGAAGTCCTCTGCAAAAGTATCCTTGATTTGCTTCCATGACAAATTTGTGCCCTTCTCAATGAACATCTGAGTGTTTGTGTAAACTGGTAGATTAATCGAAATCTGCTCAACTGCTTCCCCAGTAATACTCTCATTTGATGCAACTCTCTTGGAATCCATGTTAATTGTAACTACTAGAGAGATACTCAACAATTTTTGTACCTGGAGATAGAGAAGACACTCATGGCATGCAAATGTTATTTAAAACCAAAAGCACTTAAAGACAAGATTAAGCAACAAATCGGGGTAATGCTGGGACAAACTGCACAATCCTGGTTCACAGAGGTGGCTGGATGCCTGCTAGAACTACACATTATGTAGTCCCAACAGTTAGTGAGGGAGGATTGCTGAATGTTACTATGCAATGCATAGTTTATTTTGGGAACAGGCCAGGAGAGACTTCGCATTTCGTAGTCTCAGTGGCCAAGACTAAGAGGCTAGCTCCTGGAACCGCACAGTGCACAGTTGGATCTAGGCTAGATCAACCTCTAAGTAGTTCCATAAGCCAAGGTAGAGGCCTTAAGCTCCTAGAATGTGCAGTGCATGCAAGGGAAAGCGAGATCAAGGCAAGGAAGCCCAGATCTGCCCAAGGGGAGTGTGAAATTGAGCAAATATGAAGGATGGTGTGATAGTATGTGTAGTTATGATTGAGTGATGATGCATGCAAGTGAAACATGTGCAGGAATCAATCAAACTGAAGGAAAAAGAAGCATGTGGAGAGAGTCACTGCAACAATGACTATTAGTGCAAAAACGTAGTAATGCATGCGACACTTGGGAAAGGCAATTCAAAACTTGAAACAACACTTCTACAAGCTAAAACATGCCAAAATGAAAAAAATTCATTCAGTAAAACAAGTGAAAAAACAGTCTCACAAGCTAAACAAGCAAAAGCGACCAAAAAAGTGACAAAAGAATAGAAAAGAAAAAATTACCCAGAAAAGCGACGAAAATTGCATTGAAGGTTCCTTGATCTCCTCAGGTATGTTAGAGGTACAATATCGAATGTGAAAATGAGCTATGGCAGCATCGAATAAATATATTTGGTCAATTTAGGGTTTATGACACAAAGGCCAAAAATCAAGGAAAAAGCAACACTTAGCGACAATTTCCAGAATAACTCAAGTGCCTCTTCAGACTACTAAAAATAGATCCCTGTTTTATATGGATGATTTTCACTTTTTGGTTCTTTTTTTTTTTCTTTAGGAAATTTGGGATACATTTCCCTAAGAAATTGTGTAATTGTGGGAAGGAGTGGGAAACTCACTGGCTCATGCACTGAGCAACTTCTGAGTAAGAGGCTTTTGTGCAATTTCTCAGCTGAGTGGCTCTGGGTTGCTTCTCATGCTCTACGTATTTTCCTAGCTGAAGGCTAGCTGTCAACTAGCTCTGCACAATTCCAGAGTTGAAGTCTCATTGCCAGCTTGGACTATGCAATTCCCGAGAGAAAGATTGGTTCCCCTTAAGGATTGCACAATTCTCTAAGGTAAACCAGGAACAAGATGAAAACCAAGTCAAGAGATATACTTGTGGGTTAGATAATAAATCAAATAAGCAAACATAAGCCATGATGGAAAGGATGAGGCTTAGTCAAAGCATAAGTACTTGGGTTAGTGCAAGATGCACTACTGTAATTTAGAGGGGATGCTCCAAAATGAAGCATAGGAAAAATTTTGAAGGGTGGTTGTAGTGGCTACAACACATTCCATGTGTTTTCTTTCTATAATAGATAACTGATATACTGAGGCTGGGTGTAAGGTTTTCTATTATATTCCTGCAATCTTTCTTCACCATATTCAACAATTTGTATCTGTCATGGTTGAAAGAAGGCCCTCTACTTAAACATTTGGAGGGATATGTATTTTTCTTAAACCAATGAATTTAACCTAGTAGCAACCACCTCTCAAAAAACCCCTCAACTTGTTTCCTTGTCGTAGTTTCCATGTCAGAAACTGTCTACAAGGAAATATACGACAATACACATAATGATATTCTAAAACTTTGAATTCCATTAGCCTTATAAATTCCCTCTAAAGGTTCCAATAGGGTCATTGAATAATTTAGCAGGTAACTCATTGTGTAAGATTTCTGTGAATGGGCCCTTTAGTGCACTATCTTAGAGCAACCTTAAAGATGGAGTTTTTAGTATTCTTAGTGGTCTCTTTTTCAAGGCTATAATTCAAAAATAGCTTTTTTTGTTTCTCTCTTCCCTCCCATTATTTTCTATATGAGAATCCTTTCTCTAACCATTCCCATTGGCCTAATGTATATAAAGAAATACATTTCTTCAAATCTAATGGTTTCATTTTTCATTTTAATGGATTTTGGCCTTATTTAGTTAATATTCATGACTAGATCTCAAATTCTTAGAAACCAATAATTAAGAAGATGCCTTCATCCACCCCTATGAAAAATGTTTCTTCATTATTGAGTTTGATAACACAAGATATAGATATTTTATTTTTAACTTAGGCCTACGGTTTTAGGGTAACTTAGCTTTGTGCATGAATCCTTTGTCTTCTTCTTTTAATCCTTTCACCAATATTCTTTTATAAACTCCTCTCTAGGAAAAACTCCAAAAATTTCCTTGATTTGTTTTGGTTTAATCTCTCTTCAAGTTATTGGCTCAATGATAGGAATTTTCCACCTTAAAAGTTATGAAATTGAGAGGCATATATGATCCAGATTCGGTCATTAAATTTTCTTTCAACCATCGCAATTATTTCATAGTGGAAAACGTGGAGGAATTAGCTCACAAGGCCAATTTTACTAGTGGGACCCATTTTGGAAAGTTGGGGTCTTAAACCTTTCGAGAGCATTTTGAGGTATCAAACAATGTTTTATTTAGGGTAAAAATTAGTTTTTTTTAGCATAACACATTTTTTCCTATACCACACACATATTCCTTTCCAATGATGCAAGAATTATCTCTATCGAAGTCCATATGAAAAAGTTATGCCACTTAAGAAGTTGACCTTTTTGTTTTCACCACCATAATGCAAGAAGATGCCACTTCAAACCCCATAACTCATGGAAAAGGGGATATCCATATGATTATGATGAATAAGACTCTAGAAGGGTCCATATTGTAACTTTGGTTAAGAGTTGAGGATTCAAACTTTACCACTAGCTTGTTATCGGGTTGTGTTACAACCGAGCCACTAGGAGGAAAAGGGGTTCCATTATTTTTGAGTCTGTCTTTTTCCACAAAGGAGCATAGTATCTGAGAGGGATAGGGAGAGAGAACATATATAAGATTTGTACACCATAGTAACCCATAGGACATATGCCATACATCTTATACTCACAACAATTTTCTATTCAGGGGAAGAGAGCATAGATGCCTCACCTTCCAGTTGGGTTTTGTTCTAAAAAGGTTTCCGAAATATCTTATTTGAAATGCGTTTCGTAATTTTTTATTTCATTGTTCTCTATTTTATGGATAAATTTTAATTTGCATGCATATGTAACAAACAATAATCTACATATCCATAAATCTAAAGAGGAATAAACCTTAATATATGGACTTTTGTACTTTTAAGTATAGTTTTATTAGATCTATTGTGATGAACTTGTTGGGATGCATAATTGGCGTTCTTTTGTACCTTTTTCCCTATATTTTCCTATCCTTTTGACTTTAAAATCCATGCCTTATCACCTTGTCAACCACTATTGATTAAAGTACATTTTCGTGTAATTTGACATAAAAAATAGTTGCTTTAGGTTGTTTTTTTTAATGAATTGACGAAAGGTTATTTGAAGTTGTGTGGATTGTTGAGATATTGTTACAGGACAATATCTCCCCCATTTTTCCTCGCTAAAGATGGAACAAATACTCAGCTGATGTTGTTGATACACACTAAGCTTATTTTGGATGCTTTGTTCTTCTGCAATTAACAACAAATATGGATTTGAAAAAATACATGATCAAATTCATTCAAACCATTGAAAGGAGACATTTATGGAAAACACAATTAACTTATTTGAAACAAATATGTTTTACAAATGACAAATCATTGTAATTTAGAAAATTTGTTAGAACTTTGTTTCAATTAAGGCAATTTGTTATGAGGCAGGTTTTGTATAATCTTGATTTGGATCACATGAGAATCCAGAGATTCTCATGATGATCCTAATTTTTGAAAATAGGAATATAATTTAATATGGAATTATAAAAATCTGTACTTTTTACCGGTGAAACATGTATAGATAGAGGTTAGAGGAGGGAGTAACAACACTGTAATCTTGTACTGCAACTTTCATTAATGCAAATATTTTCCATTCGTGGCTCAATATCTCTTTCTTGATTAGCTCACGCATTGTGTAATTTGCCATCCCCTGCTAATGAGGAAGGGCCCTTATTCTTATAAGGCATTACTAGTTAGAGAGGTACTATTATCAGTGTATTTATTTCTCTTAGTTATGATTTATGTGTGATTTACATTTACTATTATGGATCTTGTTCATACATTTATAGTTGCAGGGTTATAACCTTTGACATTGTATAATAACATAGGTCCTAGACAAGCCCCTTCTTAAGTGTGATGGTTATTAGGATTTTGTTATAGTTCCTTGGTTTGTTTATTCAATAGAATGTGTGTTTCAACAATTTTTGAGTGTTGAGTGGTTTCTAGGTGTTAAGCGGATAAATTCCTCTTGTTGACAAGAGCAATCTGCCCAGATCCTAAAAAGAAGCTAGAAACAAATAGACAACCAAGCTAATTCCTTCCCTAAATATATCTTTCCTTGAATCATAGGCTAACAAGGTGAGAAATGGAAATTCATACCTTATTACGACATGCTTGATGAAGATCCCTCCTCGTGGTTTAGTGCAACTCCTCCATGCTTGAATCTAGACCTGCACACATGGAAACAACAAAGGATCAAAGGCAATTGCAATATAAATGATTCAATAATTCAAACTAGTGATCAAGGAGACTAGTAACAAAAATCATTGCAATGGACAAATATAAATAACATCATTCCAAGAGACATATATAAATAACATAAACCATCCATGAAATTGATCAATTAATCCATTAAAATATGAAGTGAGAAGAAATTCTTGTTTGTATTAATTTCAGAAACATAAAGGAGCTACAAAACCTGTACTTTGATGTTGTGAACCTCCTCTCGTTGATCTCAATCCTCTCCAAGAGTGATAAGCTCTCTAACTTGATTACTCCAACAGAAACTTACTCTCAGCAACCTCTCTCAATTCCCCCACCTATGGCTTGACTAATAGGCCAAAAGGAAGTAGTTTGTGATCCTTAGTCCAAGGATGAGATCCACTAAAGCAGGGATGAGGGCTCCTTGAAGAATGGGAATTAGTTCCATAAAAAATGAGGTTAGGCTTGAATAAACATGAGTTCAATTCTCTCTGTTGGGAATTATTCACCCAATAATGCTTCTAGATCTCACTTTTTAGTTTTATGTTTTATTGATTGAGTTGCATAGTTTTTGTTCAAAAACACTGCACATGTGCGATTTTTGTTTAGAAAAACTACACAAATGCTCAAAAATAGGGTTTTGTACCAAGAGATCCAAACATTCCACTTTATTCAAGGTATATAAGTTATTGACTTGGAAGGGAGTGCTTCATGACACTTGGATAGATGGTGAGAGAGCCAATTTTGATGATCATTTGTCATGGTGACAAAATGAAGTGTAACAGATTTCCCCCTAAAGTGCGAAGTCAGAAAGGTTTGAGTACTGAAGTACTTTATCATATCAAGGATTGGATCAAATATCATGGTTGGAAACTTGCAACAATCAATCAAGGATTACAATGCAATATAATAATCATCACTGGGGTAGGCATTCCCATACCCAGAACATAAAAGTCTTACAACATAGTACGAAAATACATAATGTCAAAGTAGATATAGGATGGAAACAACGATTAAACATAAAACTCTCTGTATAATCATGAATATAAAACTCCTCGCAACCTGGATGGATGAAACTAGATCCAGGGTCATGATCTCCATTTCTCAATCCATACTACAAATCTAGCCATGCGAGTAAACGTCTCGAAGTTGAACATTGTAGAAACCACTTGATCACCAATCAATGATGTGAATCATTAAGAAGTGTGAGAAACTACCAATAATGAAAATGGCAGTCAAGGTAATGCCAATATAATCTATGAAGTGCGAATAGGTGATCTGAAGTCGAATGCTCATAGAATCATTCGATCCAAGGCCAATGATGAGAACTTAGCGTCGAAGGCGAGAAACCTGCCATTAAGGCATGCAAGCTTCAAGGTACTGAAGGTTTCTAGATCAACTTCCCAGATAATGAGTTGAAGTCGATATGAAGTGACCTGTCACAAGAAAGCCTACGAAATGAAATATAATCTTAAATTTTGGAAAATAGTTTGCAAGGACTGACTTAGGGATGGCTGATGCGATTAAAGGCTACAAATTGCAAGGTAATTTGAACTGAGGTTAAGACTTCTCTTAAACATATTGGTGACACGACAAAATGAATTGGAAACATTTGAATCAATGATAATACCCAAAACCAACTGAATAATTTCAATAAGTTTTGATTAACTATGAGAAAAATGAATTCCACAACTCGAACAGATATGTGACACAGTGTCATGTTCAAGAGTGACATACTGCCTAAAATACAAGAAATGAACTTTTCTTCTCAATTTTTCCCCACCATTACTGGCAAGTACCTCTTTATTTTTTACAAGCTTGAGGAGGATAACATATGCTTGTCTTGTAAGCTCATCCTTCGGATGAGTCCATCAAAGTATTTTTAACGAAAGCTAAGAAGGAATGGATCGGTCTCGTTATGCTTAATAAGTCCTATACTGTATAATTTTTACGAGTCCAATAAAGGGGCAACTCGATGTCATTTCCTTTTAATATTTTGAAAAAGACACAAAAAGGAAACTCATTTAGTTCTTTTACCGTAATATTTTAATGAGCCCAGAGAAATAAAAGCTTGGTGTTTTTCACTTTTAGAGAGTCAGAAGAAAAAATAAGTAGACTCAATCAAGTTCTTTTTCATAAGTTTTAGTCTCTGAGGTCCGAAAAAGGGATAAATTAATACAAGAGAGAACTCTAATGACCATGCTCAATCAATGTATACCTTTTTCGTAAATAGTCCTGGCTTAGTCTGTAAAAGGGGTAAACTTATACTGAGTGGACGGTTGTTCATTTACTTTTATGAGTTTGAACAAACAAGTACTTGGAAATATTTTCATATTTAATGAGTTTGAAAAGGGCTTAAAAGAGGACTCCATGGTTTCCCTTTTTCATAAGTTTTAACGAGTTCGAAAAAGTGATAAAAATATACTCATCTTACTGATTTTCAATTTAATTAACAAGCAGGAAAAGACAGAAAGAACTCGACGCTCTCATATGTGTTTTACAAGCATGAAAAGATAGCAAAAGAAGCTTTGGATTTTCATGAATTTAACGAGTCTTGAAAACAATAACCGAAATGGACTCTAGATAAGTTTCATTTTTATAGAAGCTTGAAGCAAAGAAAAATTGTGCTTGAGGGTGGTTTCATTTTACATAAACTTGAAACAAAGAAAATTGTGCTTGAGGGTGGTTTCATTTTTGTACAAGCTTGAAACAAATAAAATTGTGCTTGAGATAAGTTGTCATGCCTCCAACATCATGATTGCAAGGGAACATTCTCCCCAAACTCTGTTTCATTCACTTGAGTGGACTACAAGTTACTAATAGGAGCATGAAATAAAGGTTTTTTTTACAAGATCAGAAAGACTTGACTTATAATTAATGGGATCTAGTTAAAGAATCAACTCAAATAGGGGCGGTTTTGTTTTATTTTTTAACGAGCTTGACAGAAGAAAATAACTATGCTCACATGACCTATTTCATTTTTTAATGAGGTTGAAAGAGAAAAAGAAATATCCTCAAAAGACCTATTTCATTTTTTAACGAGGTTGACATATTAAAAGAACCATCCCCATAAGGATCTATTTCATTTTTTAACGAGCTTGACACAATAAAAGAACTATCCTCATGGAAAGTTGTTTCCTTGTTTAATGACATTGACAAAGTAAAAGAACTATCTTCAAAAAGAGTTGTTTCATTTTTTAACGAGGTTGACATAGTAAAAGAACCATCCTCAAAAAGACGTTTCATTTTTTAACGAGGATGACACAATAAAAGTGTTGGGTGCTAAAAGGTGTCTTTTAAAACTCCTAATTGCCTCACATTAATTATCAACTTGGGTAAGTCTTTTTGTTTCAAGAGTGTACAGAATATGTGCAAGCTATAAATCCAGAGAGTAATGCTTTTTAAGTTGAACTATAAAACTTGATACAAGAGTAACTGGATGCAATCATAAATCTCAAGCTTACGTTTGCCCTTGCCACTTCTAGGATGAAAGAACTTACAGTAACCGGAGAATTAAAAACCACTCAGGCTTAATCAGCACATCTCATTCAATTCGATCTGCACACGTCAAGGGAAATCAACACTCTTTAATTGAATGAAAATAATATAACATAGTCTATCTGTAATTCAATAGTGATTACATGTATATATCAAAATCTCTCCATTATCCCCTCTCCTCATATCCTATCCTATACTATCTCTAATGATCTGTCTCCCTCTTTGATCTCTGTTCCCATTTAAATACATAGAGAGCAGATAGAAGTTACAACATATATGATTACAAAATGATTCCCATAAAAAAATTGGATTGTTCACAACAAATTGATCAGCAAGATCATATTTGAAATATCTTTCCATCAACATTCAACAGGAAAAATTCGAGCTTGGTATTGCAATTGAGATAATTTGGAAACTGGCCACAACAACAAATATGAGAAAAGCATCTTTAGATAACCTTCTGGTTCTCTTAATACGGATCAAATTTGGGAAAATTGCTTTATAAAAACTAATTTGGTCCGTTCTGAACAAAACCCATGTTTCAGATTTTCTAGATTCTTCTCCATTTGCTCGAAACGTCCAATGCAAAACTGTCGCTTCTTATTCCAGCGAATTTATGAGTTGGAATATTTAATGATGAGCTGGAGATCAAATCTGCAATCTGGAAAATATCTTGGAGGCTAAAATGGTGAGTGATGTTACAACAAATTTATTAATAAACCATCATTGGTAAAATCATGCATAATAATCATCAATTTATTAAAAATAAAGGAGAAGAAATAATATTTGTCCATAAGAGCATAAATAATTATAAAATAGAATTATATGATAAACCATGATAAATGACGTGATAAAGAATGGTAGAAATGGATGAAATAGGCGTTAAAGAGTGATAACAATAATGAAAAACTAGTGGCCCAACAAAAAGAACCATCATCATGAGACCTATTTAATTTTTTAACAAGGTTGACACAGGGAAAGAACTATCCTCATGAGACCCATTACATTTTTTAATGAGGTTGACATAGGAGAAGAACTATCCTCAAAAATATATGTTTCATTTTTTAATGCGGTTGACATAGGAAAAGAACCATCCTCATAAGGATTTGTTTCATTTTTTAATGAGGTTGACATAGTAAAAGAACTATCCTCATGGAAAGTTGTTCATGGCTTTCATATGGAAGAAACACATGTCAAGGGACACACCTTGATCATGTCTTCGATAAGTTATTCATTAGATGGAAGAACAATTCTCTGGAAGGAACACATGTTAAGGGGATAAATAGGGATAATAATTCATATTCAAATGCCCCCATTGAAGTTTTTACCATTTCAGCTATTGGATATGAGTTAAAAGAAGTCAAGAAGACAGTGAGAGGCTCGCTTGCATCGGTAACTGAAAACATGGGATAGATTGCCACATAATTAACCCGTGGCAAGGTAGGTACCATTTCCATATAAGGAACATTCAGGGGTGTTGTGTGACTAGTAGTCGAAGAAAGATCAACGTATGAAAGTTGATCAACCGTCACAATGTTTCCATTGTGAGGAAAGGACATCATCTGAAAGAGTGTTGATACGACAACTTACATGGCATAAACATAGTCTTGCCCAAGGAAAAAATTGAAATCTAAGGGTCCTTAGGCTACCATAAGATCAATACAAACAATTTTACCTTCCAGAGTAATATGTAACTTAAGAAGGGTACCTAAAGGTTCACTAATGGTTATGTTAAAAAGCTAACAACATCTATTTAATAGGCACAAGATGATGGGAACCCAAAGCTTGCCAAGCAGTCGAGGATAAAATAATAACAGAAGAACCTTCATCTAGATCGGTGCGATGCACATTCTTACCATAAGCCTTCACGATTATTTGGAAAGGGGTGGAAGAAGGAAGACAAGGTTTTGTCAGTATACTCCAACAAAAATAAATAGCCTCATTACTTGGATGGGGTTCAAAAGCAACAGATGAAATGCCCCCATGTGTAGAAGAATCTAAAGTAACATGAATAACCTGAGAGGTATTAAGTTCACTCTCTAAAGGGAGAGTGGTATCAATCGAATATGGAATCGATTCGACCACTTGATTAAAAAATAGTCCATCAACCTGAGTTATACATGTTTCACCCTCCAATGGAAGAGTGGGATTGACTATACTTGGATTTAGATCAATGACTTCGTCAACTCATGGTAGATGGGGAGAAAGTTCATGGTAATTAGTTGGAAGTTGTTGCTATGAAAAAGTAAGTTTTTCCAACAATTCTGAGGCTTCATCTATGTGAGGGAAAAGGTGACTATGATGAGCCCCTTTGCATAACCTACAAGGAAACATGACCTTAATCTTTTTCTCTAGAATACAAGAATCACGGGTTGGTGGATCAACAGTAAGTTGATGAGAATTATTTGACCATACTTCCAAAACCTTAGGAATACTAGGACAATTGATAAGGAAGTGGTCACCCTTACAAAACTTCCAAGGGTATTTGGGCTTACAATGCATTGTAGAAGTTCCCTCAACATTACCAATACTTACAACCATGGTTGGTTGGTTGACTACTTTCTTATCTTGCTTCTTCTTCTTCTTCCCTTTCTTATTCTTCTTAGTCACTTGGTCACTAGCATCAAGGCTTTTACCAAGTGAAGAAGAAGAAAGGGAGGAGGAAGTTTTGGATGAAGAAGGTAAAGAATCAATAATAGGTTGGTGATGTTGAGATGGAGAACTCGATTGAGGTGAAAAAATTGGTTGAGCTATTACAATTGGAGTATTTGGAATCAAAGAAGTTGAGAACAACCATACAGGTAAAACTATCATGAATTTGGGAAGGGACAATGTAGCCATATAAGTATGATCGACACTTCGAAGATTTGGAAAAGGACTAGGATTCTTGTTAATGGAGTTTCCTTGGTCGGTAACACTTCCGAACGGGTAGCCATTAGATTCAGTCCAAATAAGTTTGTATTATTAAAATTAAATAATATTCACAATCCACACCGAAGGTCTTGTAAAAAGTAAAAACAAGAAAGTAACACACACTAAAAAATCTATGGATTCAAACCATACAAACTAACCTTTCATAGAGATCAATATTTACTAGTTGGTGATTAAATCCAATGTCACAGAGATCAAAGTGATTTTTTTTATAGATATGAGCATTTGGAATGAGTTACCCTAACAACCTGCTTAATGAAACAATCTGGTGCAAGTAACTCTGTTATAAACCATCTTGAGCAAAGATTACCCTCCAAAAATTCTAAGTGAGTCTAGACAACATCCATTCCAAGTACAACAGGACCTTCCGTCTACCATCACCTTAGGTAGAGTCCTAGGATTATAGTCACTAATTTCACCAAATGCAACAATTTTACCTTGGGGGACAGTCGCAAATCGGATGTACATGCAAGGGAAGAGTAACAAGCTCAATCCCCTTGAATGCTCCTCCACATGATCAATTGGAGGTTTACTTTCAAGTGACCCCAAGTGCCTTTCGGCACCTTTGTAATACATGAAAATCACTCTATCATAGCCAATGAAGTGGGTGTGATCACCTCACTAGATCCAACATGATCTCGTGCTTAACTCATGTACAAGAAGAGCTTCCTAGAGAAAAACTGAAATAATTGGATTTCTCTCCCTAACTCAAGATTCTATTGTTTGTTTGTAGCTTTGGAAAGTTTACTTCCTTTCCTATTCCAAAGCCAAACAGACTAATCTATTGCAGGTGGAAAGAGCCCTAAAAATAATATAAATTCTAGATGAATTTTACTAACATTGTGTTATTAAAATGTTATTTACTCAAAGGGTAAATGGACATGAGTAAAGAGGTTCTTCTTTAAAATATTAAATAAAAAATGTACCGCTTCTAATTTTTCAATGAAATTCAAAGCTCTAAGTTGTAAACCACACAATGTAATGTATGCACAATTTTCTTGAAAACTATGTAAATGTAACCTATGCACGATTTGCTTGAAAACTATGCAAATGTAATCTATGCACAATTTTCGTGAACACTATGCAAATGTAATCTATGCATAATTTATGTTCATGAAATGAGAATTCTAACCATGCAAATGAAATCTATGCAAGATAATTCTTCAAAACAAACATAAGATGGTTCCAAATAAGTGAAAGAACAACAAGACTATTTCCCTTCACTAATACAACTAAAGAACCAATCAAGTGTAAATAAAGGAAATCAAGTGACACTCAAAGGTGGTTAACACTCAAACATAATTAAGAAAAAATAAAGCAAAAGTATGCAAAAAAAATATTAAGAAATTCAGACAAATATTTGAGCAATTACCAAAGGAATTCAAATTCAAAACACCCAATGAAATCCTTAAAATGAAAATGGTTGAATAAATGTTATGAAATCAACGCTTAAAGTGTAATTCTGATTAAACTTCAGTACTGGAATAAAAATGACTCATGTTTTAAATGCAGCACAAGAAGTACATCTCATCAAAACACTAATTCTTAAGAAATGCTACCTTTCAGTCCTTGAAAACGGACAAATCTCAATAAAACTCCTTCACAACACTCGATCAAACAAATAGAGATTTATTGAAGTCATAGAAAATTGTAATGAAACCGTAAAAAATAAATAACTCAGATTTTAATGTGAGGAAAAGCTATTTTTTTTTTATATTCTCAGAGTATGCACAGGTAGACAATATAGTACAATGTGCATGCACACTATTACTAAAGGGAATTAGCGCATATCTGCGCTATTTTTCTAAACAAAAACTGCGCAGGTCAAGAAACTTAATGAAAAAAAAGTATCCAAACAAATCACAAAATCTAAAAGATAATTAGCTTGTCAAGACTCAGATAAAGCTATGAAAGCAGGTTCGAGAATACAAAAGAAAGAAATGGAAGAGAACAAGAAGTTCCCCTGTATGGTTGCCAATTTGTTAGGTGGATAAATTCCTCTTACTGACAAGAAAAATCTCCCTAGATCCTAAAAAGAAACTAGAAACAAATAGACAATCAAGCTAATTCCTTCCCTGAATCTATCTTTCCTTGAATCATAAGCTAACAAGGTGGGAAATGGAAATTCATACCTTATTATGACATTCTTGATGAAGATCCCTCCTTGTGCTTCAGTGCAGCTCCTCCATGCTTGAATATAAACTTGAACACATGGAAACAACAAAGGATAAAAGGCATATGCAACATAAATGATTCAATAATTCAAGCTAGTGATCAAGGAGACTAGTAACAAACATCATTCCAATGGACAAATATAAATAGCATCATTTTAATGGACATATATAAATAACATAAACCATCCTTGAAATTGATCAATTAATCCATTAAACAATGAAGTGAGAAGAAAGTCTTGTTTGTATTAATTTCAGAAACATGAAGGAGCTACAAAACGTATGCCTTGATGTTGTTAAGCTCCTCCTATTGATCTCAATCCTTTCCAATAGTGATAAGCTATCCAACCTGATTACTCCAGAATAAACTTACTCTCATCAGCCTCTCTCAATTCCCCCACCTATGGCTTGATTATTAGGCCAAAAGGAAGTAGTTTGAGATCCTTAGTCCAAGGATGAGATCCACTAAAATAGGGATGATGGTTCCTTGAAGAATGGGAATTAGTTGCATAAAAAATGAGGTTAGGCTCGAATAAACATGAGTTTGAGGATTTCTGTTGGGAATGATTCACTCAATAATGCTTCTAGATCTCACTTTTTATTTTTAATTTTTATTGATTGACCTGCGCCGTTTTTGTTCAGAAACAAAACATAGATCTGCACAATTTTACAATGGAAGAAACTGTACATGTGTGATTTTTGTTCAGAAAAAATATGCAGATGCTAAAAAACAGGATGTTGTACCAAGAGATCCATAAATTCCACTTTATTCAAGGCATATGAGTTTTTGACTTGCAAGGGAGTGCTTCATGACACTTGGATGGATGGTGAGAGATCCATTTTTGATGATCATTTGCCATGGTGACAAAATGAAGTGTAACACTAGGAGTGTTATTTCTTTTTCAATAAGAGTGATAGTGTGATAGAGGGAAATTGATTCTACAACGTGTGTTTCTTTCCTCGCTGAAGTGTAAGCAAGGTTTGGAGTGTAACAAAAAGTGTGATGGAGTGTCGAGAGTAATACTTACAATCATTTGTTTTGAGTTTTGATTAGCATTAGTTTCCATTCATTCATTCATACACTTTTCACAGTAGCCTTGAAACAAAAATCCTACCTAAATTGACAATTTATGTGTGAGTTGGACTGGTTTTTCTAAACTAAAAGGACAAAGGATTCGACCAACATTTTTGCACCGTTGATAAGGAGGCTACTAGAGGTGCATATGTGTGACTATCTTGTTTGCATGCATTGATTGAAAGTGTGGTAGATGTGTTCATGTCTCTAAGGTTTTCAAGAGATAAAAAAAGAGGTAATAACCCACACATTGCTTTGACATATTGAAGTGGGATCGACCTTGTGAGGAGTCAAGGAACATAGGATTGTATTGCATGACTAGTGAAGAAGAAAAATATGGTGCCTCCAAAGAAATTAAATGTGTAGGTAGAAGAGGAAAAGGGAGAAAGAAGAAGAATCAAGATTTAGTTAGAGTGACATATATAAAATATATCATCCCAAAAGTTGAAGTTGAATCATCAACTCGGGGAGAAACACCTAAGAAGAAAGGATTAGTTAAATTTATTATAGAGGCCAACATCCCCTGATTCATTTGTGTTGTGTGCACATGTAAAGGAGGTGGAGTATTATGAACCTTCGATCTTAGAGATAATCCCTAGAGTTTCTAGTCCATATGTATCAGTAGGGGAAGTATATTAGGGCTTGGTAGAGGGATAAGGTGATACAAATCAATGTGATTTAGAATCAAGTCCAGAAGAACAACCACTTGATTAGTACATCCTAGATTTAGGAAGTGTTGTGAAACAAACTAATGAGTATTCTATTGCAGTGGGTCTTGTGAAATCATTAGGGCACTTGTACAATCTAAATAGTTTGATAAACTTGAATAACTTGAATAGAATAAGCAACCCCCATCAGAATAAAAAGAGAAATATCCTCCATTAGGGGAGCCACTTGTAACAACTATACAAAACCCTCAATATTTTAGGCAAAACAAAATAATCAGGAGTTGAGTTACAACCTTTGAGTTCCTTGGTGGGAATCTCTAGGGATAGGCCCCAATAAAGAACATCCCTTTGTTTTCACTTCTTGTTTTTCACATTAAAATTATTAAAGATCCAGATACATTTCTATTTGAATTTTATGTCCTTTGTAGGAACTATGATTATAACACTGATGAACAAAAAATAAAATTGTCCTTGCTACGCTAAAGAGAGAAACGCCAAGATTATTTATGATACTTAGTGGGGCATCCATTACCTACTGGGACATGATGAAGAAGACATTTTTAGAAAAGCATCCAGACTATTGTCATTCTAGATATTAGAGGGAAGAGATATTTAGAATAAATCACACACCAAATGAAAATTTGGAAGAGCATGTTGAGTTCCTTCAGTATAATTTGCAAAGATCTCAACATAGCAATCTAGAAAAGGAAATAGTAAAACAATTTTGATCAGAGGAAAGTAGGATGATTGACTTGATATGATAAATATTTTAGGAAAAGGAGATATATCCAAGGAACCTTATGATGAAATTGTTCGGAATTCTCAAATAAGTTCCAGAGGATCAATAAAAAATGAGACTATGACACATGATGCTTCTACCATGATTTTAAATTAAGAAAATAGTGGAGAAACACGAGTAGAAATTGGAAATATTCTAGAAAATTTGAAAATTGATATTATGAGCTCATTGTCCTCTCAACTTGATGTGTTAAAAGTGAAGTAGAAAAATATTAAAGTGGAACAATATCTGACTATATTTTTTTCTTAGTCTAGGAAGAAACATCCTCTGAGGGAATTCCCACTCAATAGCTTCAATATATGTATGTGAGATCATTTTAAAGAACAATGCACCAAATTTCCTAGATTAAAAGAAATTTATAAGGAGATGGGGGAGGATATTGAAGCAACATATTTTATTGGCACGAAGAAGCCCCAACAGCCTCAACCATCAGCGCAAGAACCCTTCACTTCTTTTAATTCGTGGTCTGGTATGTATAGTCCTCAGCAATTTCCCCAACAAATTCAACATCCAATGACTCCATGACATCCCAGCTAATCCCCCTTTAGTGCAATGCCCTACACCCTAGCCTCCATGGCCTTCTCCTTCATGGCCTCAACCATGGCTAGGGAATGTTCTCCCTAACCAATTGTAGTTTTGAATTCCAATGCAGCGACAATAGTTACAAATTCCCTCTAATGTTCCTATGAGTGGTCCTCCATTACACTCCCAACTACCTATACAATCTAATCCTAATCCCAATAATAAGGCAGTGCATCAAGTTGAAATTCCAATTATTCCTACCTATTGTATCTCAACTGTGGAATGTAATTAAATGCAATTTTAATCAGGAATGATGGTAAACCACATTGTTTCTCCTATTATCATATAAAATGAGGAAGAAATTTCATCAAGAGAAGAAAACTTAATAGGCTATAATAGTCAATGCAATTACTAGTACTGGAATAGTTGATGATATTCATGAAGTTGTAACAATTGGTTCTATACAAAATACCACTGTAACATCTAGTGATAACTTGGACATCACTATAATAGTCGATGTTACTTCATCTATGAGACCTGTAACAACTAATAGTAATGAGACTTATTTTCATACCCCTTATCCTGAAAGATTAACTGAAGTCAAGAATACTCCTTAGTCTGTATCCAATTTCTTAAAGGAGTTAAAAAAATTGCATATCTAGATTCCCTTACTTCAAGTAACTTGGGATGTTCCAATCTATGCTACAATAGTTAGATAATTATGTGTTAAAAATCCAAGTAGGAAACCTGAGGATCCCCCTACTATACATGTAATTGGAAAACTATTCAAGTTACTGTTAAGGTATTATACACCTACTAAATTTGAAGATCCCGGGAGCCAAAATATAATTATTCTGATTGAAGGAATAAATCTTCCAAATACCCTGAATGAATTAGGAGTAGTAATCAATATAGTAATCAAGTAAACTATTGAACTAATTGAGCTTACTAACCTGAGACAAACTCCCACTATTTTAGAATTGGAAGATAGGTCTAAGATTGAACTTGAGGGAATATTGGAGGATGTTATTATTTAAGTATATTCTTGGTAGTATCCAATATATTTTTTAGTGTTACTGACTAAAACATGACTAGGGGAACATCCTCTGGTTTTAGGTAGGACATGGTTTGCCATTGTAGACACTTTTATTGGATGTAGATCTGGGTGCATGACAATATATGATGGGAGCACTACTAAGGATCTTGTTCTTTACTCTCCATCTAAACTTAGTTCAGAATGCGAGAATCATTTATGTTTTGAGTTTGAACCCGAGGAAGCTAATACACGTCCACTGCTCATTGTAGGAAAATCCTTGCATTTAAAAAACGATACCGAGGACGATACTATTAACAACTTTATTAATGACCCTTCTATTGTTACACCATCAACATCTCATCTATTGAATTTTATGATAGACAAATAAAATGAGGAAGAGACTCTTGAAGATCCTATTATAGAATAAATACCTATGGTCATTAGTCTCAAGGGTGTTCTAGTTGAGATAGAGCGTAGGAATACCTTAAATATTAACTTTGATTTGTCTCCTACACAAAAAGAGAGATTAGCATAGTTATCGAGAAATGATAAAGAAGCCTTTGAATGAGATTATAAGGACATGAAGGGTATCCATCCAAATTTGTGCACTCATCGTATTTATCTGAAGGAAGGAACTCACCCTGTTTGACAACCTCAAAGAAGAATGAATTCAGGCTTGAAAATTGTTGTCAAGTAAGAACTTTAAAATATCTTAAATGCAAACGTAATCTATCCGATTTCTGACAATTGTTGGGTATCTCCACTTGGAGTTGTCCCTAATAAAAATGGAAAGTGGAGAGTTTGTGTGGACTATAGGGAGCTAAACAAAGCCACTCAAAAGAACCATTTCCCACTACCCTTTATTGATGAGTTCTTAGATACTCTATCTCGTAAAAAACATTTCTCTTTATTAGATGGATTTAATGGATATAAACAAATTTAGATTGCTCTTGAGGTCTAGGAAAAAACTACCTTCACTTGCTCCTGGGATACAGTTTCCTATAGGGTCCTACCATTTGGACTTTGTAACACACCTGCAACCTTCAAATGAGCAGTGTTAGGAATATTTGTTGATATGGTCAATGATTGTTCGAATTTTTTTATGGATTACTTTACAGCCTTTGGGGATGAGTTTTATGAAGCCTTTCACAACTTTTAAAAGGTACTTGAGTGTTGTATATAGACCCACCTCTATCTCACTACTAAAAAGTGCCACATGATGATGACTAAAGGTGTTGTTTTAGGTAACTATCTCTTTGCTATAGGTATAAAGGTTGATCTAGTAAAAAATAATGTAAATTTGAGAATTTCCACCCCTAACATGCAGAAGGAGGTACATAACTTTTTGGGGAAGGTAGGCTACAATAGAATATTCATACAAATTTGTGCTAAGATTTCATTTCCATTATTTTCCTTGTTAATAAAATATAAGGATTTTGTATGGACGAAAAAGTGTAACAAGACTTTTGAGAGCTTAAAAGATGTATAACAACAAATTCCATTTTATGAGGACCCAATTAGAGTTTTCCATTTCAAGTATCCACTAATTCTTTTGATACAATCATTGGGGATGTGCTAGGACAGTAGTAGGAAAATAAAACTTATGCCATCTATTATATAAGCAAGAACTTGACCTTTGAAAAGGTAAATTGTATTGTGATAGAACAAGAGTTTATTGTTGTTATTCATGCTATCAAAAAATTTAGGCATTGCATCACTGGTTACCAAAATTTTCTGCATACTAACCATTTTGATATCTGATTTTTAATGAATAAACCAGTTACTAATATCAGGGTTACTAGGCAATTTTTGTTACTCGAGGAATTTGATATTACCATTGTAGATAAACCTAGGAAGGATAATGTTGTTGGATTTTTTTTCTTCTAGATTGACTAATTTTACTAATGATATACCCATTTAAGACTCTTTCCCAAATGAGTATCTCCTTACATTATTCACTTATTCACTTTGGTATGCAGACATTGCCAATTACCTTGATGTAGGAAATCTTCCCCATCACCTTTCTCCTAGAAAAAAGAAAAAAATTGTTCGCTAAGTGCCTGATATTTTTGGTTGGATGGCTACCTCTTCCACATTGTTGTTGATGAACAAATTAGAAGTTGTGTGAGTGAGGATGAGATTCATGATATTATCAAGGATTTTCATGATGAGCTTTGTGGAGAACATTTTGCAGATAGGAGAACATGTCAAAAGGTACTTCAGTTGGGATATTTTTGGCCTACTGTGTTTCAAGATGCAATGGAATATGTGCAAGGGTGTGATAGTTGTCTGAGCATGGGCAAGCCTACTCAATCATATGAAATGTCATTACAACCTCAATTGGTGATGGAGCCATTCGAGAGATCGGCTTTATATTTTATATCAGACTGATTAATCCCCCATCTCAACAGAAGACTGAAATTTTGGTATGCACAGACTATGTCACAAAGTGAGTGGAGGAAAGAGAACTCACTAGGGAAACTAAACGTGTTGTTGTTGACTTTTTATTTTATTTTCTCAATATGGAATGCCAAAGGGGATAATTACAAATGGCGGAGCACAATTTACTTCTCACCTGATACAGGACCTTTTCATAAAGTATAGGATTCATCATCAAGTCACTTCAACTTACATCAATGGGTGAATTAGCAAGTGGAAATTACCAATAAGGTTCTTGAAGCTATTCTCATGAAGATTGTGCTAGGCCATCGAAGAGATTGGGTTGAGAGGATTTGAGAAGTGTTATGGGATTATAGAACTACTTGGGGAAACACTACAATATTCTCTACCTATGAGTTGGTATTTGGTAAGAGTCTTATATTTTTCATTAAATTTGAGATAAAGACACTCATAATTACATTGGAGGTGAACTTACACTTGAATTCAGCTAAAAAAAAATGACTGGAATAGCTAAATGAGTTAGATGAGAAGTGCTTGGCTATTGTGCAACAAACAGATATCATCCAACAACAATGTGCCAAGTGGCATGATACATTTATTAAGAAGAAGGTGTTTCATAAGGGTGATTGGGATTTGACATATGAATCCAGATTTAAATATTTCATAGGGAAGTTTTGCACCAAGTGGCTATGTCCTTATGAGTTAGATATAGTCTTTGACTATGGGACTATAAAATTGAAAACCATTGATGAGTCTCATATGTCTTTTTTTGCCAATGAACATTGTTTGTGGTTGTATCATAAACCTACTTCTAAGGATTCATTTTTCAACTTTGTCTTAGATGAAGATTCAAACCTTGAAGTTGTTGGGGCGAGGGGAATTTTTATTGCACTTCCAACCACTTAGCTTTTTTCATTATTTAAATAAAAAAGATAAAAAAGAAGAAGAGAAAATGAAATAAAATGTCTAATGGTGAAAACCCCTCTTAGGCGCCATTGGATGAATCTGGTGGCTTAAAACCAGCTTGTTGGCAATCAACATGACCTTTTTCTTCTTTTATAATAGCATTATGATATTTTTTCTTTTCTATCCACAATTGGTTTACTGTTTAGTATTATTGTTGTTACAGACTCAATATTCATTAACTAGCATAAGCTTCTACACATATCAGAGGCTTGCATGCAACAACTTTAAATGATACAATTCTCAATAATTTTTCTAATACAATTGTGAACATTTGAAATCCACTTATATAGCTTGATATAGTTGTGTACATCTGCAAGCCACTTCTACATTTTCATACAGTTCTGCTAATAAAGATCAAGGAAATTTTCATTTCTTTACCATTACAAGCTCATGTATGTGTTCTTGCATTCTCATGGTTGACAACTATAAATATGTGTTGATACGCCTGATTTTGTTGACACATAAGTTTCTTCGTCACTGCATCATTTTAATGGAATACTTCACCAATAGACATATGCCATGAATTAAACATTGCACAATGTCAATCAAGTCATTACACTTGTACGATTTCCACGTTAGTATAATGGTAAGTCAATGAATGGTATGCTTTTTGTCATTTACTTGCATTTTTGGAATTAAGGATGACATGAATTCTTATTACATAGGTGGAGGGCGAGTATTATCTTTAATTCGGGGTGGTGGTGAATCATATCTATCTTACGATGCACCATACTACTATCCTAATTTAGTAAATTATAATTAGACCTTGTATTAATAATAATAAGCCACAGTTACTCTTGTCATTAACCTTGAAACTTGATGTGACTACTCAAAATCATTCTGAATACTTGATAGTTATGGTAGAAAACTATCAAAAGGGATAAATTGTTGATTCTAGAAGAGAAACATTATTCATCTTAACAAACATTTACATGTACCAAGTGTTGACCGTGTAACAACCTTTTGAAGCAACCATGGAAGAAGCAACAATCCGCCATGAACCCCACTCTATTAATGCTCTATTGCACCATCCACAGGCGTTGAGGAATTTCAAAATGTAGGTTGGTTTTCATATTTTGAGAAATCGTAGCGATTTCATGAGAAAATTTCTTTAGAATTTACACATGCCTTGAATGAGAATGGCTCAATAGTTAGGGGAATTAGAGGTGATCATAAAAAATAAGTAGTTATTAGAGTGACAATTTTGCCTCAGATGGGAATGCATTGGTTATCCTAGAAAATAACAATCCCAAAAGTTGAAGCTACATTCATGCAGGAGGGTGAGGAGGTAAGACATAAGGGAAGAGGGGTTTACAGAACATCCCTTCCTCATCCTTGGGATGATGTATCTTATTTTATTCTCAAATTTATAACATGTGAAGGGAGCTTTGGGATTTTATTTCACTATCACTTTGAACTTTTATCACATCTGTACATTCGACAAATAATCCACATGCCTTATTATTTGTTAAAGTCGTTACAACATATGGCATAATGTATACACGTGGTAAAACATCCTAAAAAATGTATCACTAACCATGGCCTCATCAAATTGATTATAATTGAGTCATTGCAACAACAAGGGAACACATGGACCAAACTACTAGTAGGACTACATGTACCAACACCCGAGGAGGAAAAGCGTGAAGCTAAAGAATAGAAACAAAGTGTTGAAACAACATTCGAAGTGTAGGAAGTTACGCCTCCTAGGCCTTTTCAAAGGGGTCTTTGAATTAGGTGTTCCGTGAAGAAGCCTCATACTAAAGGATCGATGGATGTATCTAGTGGGAATTCTGAAAGTACTGGGTATGGATGCCATGTTGAGGAAGAGGCACTGGAAACAAAGAAACCTAAAAGAGAGGTACATGAGAAAGAGACACCTGAAGAAGTACCTAAGAAAGAAATGCCTCTAAAAATGAGAGTAAGGAAGAGGTCATTGAATAAGGCATTGGGGGGTAAAAACCCTAAGAAGAGAGTACAAGTAATTGTTACACCATCAACTACCTCAAGACTTGAAGTCCATGTTGCTACAATAGAATCAAAGGAACTAGAGGAACAACCAAGTGAAGATAGGAAGGAAGAACCCATTGAGGAGCATTAAATCATTCCTTCACTAGGGAATACTGGAATTTACCCTCTGACTCAGCAAATTAATGAATTAAAAGAAGAAAAATTAAAATATAAAGCAACAAATTTCCACGCTCAAAGAGAAATTTCTATTTAAGAAACATACACAATTGGAAAACCTAGCAAAGTTGGCAGGAATGGTGTCACTTGATGACACAACTAAAATATTATGCATGGGTTATAGAAAACATCTTGAGAAGGTAGGCTTTGAGGGGTCAACCATTGTTTTGGTTGGTATACAAGTGGAAGAACAAGATTCGGAGTTGCAGACTACTAATCCACAAAAGGCTGTTGATGATTTTGTTGTTACACAAGAACAAGGATTTGAAGCAAAGCGAGATGGGGAAAATCATGTAATTGTTTGCCAACAACGTGTTGACAATGTTGCTTCTCCAGAAGAACCATGAGCTAAAACAAAGCGAACTAAAATAAATCAAATTGTTTCTCCATAAGAACCTATCAATGACGTTGCTAATACAAAAGAAACAATAGTTGGGATAGCGCAACAAGAGGAGAAGGAAAATGAAATAATAATTCAAGGAGATGTTGAGTCTTCTATTGTAACAAAAACAAATACAACTCAATCAAAATTTGAGGAGCCATTGAAATCAATATTTTTTCTCGAGGAATTAGATAAGTGGAAGAGGTTATCAATCTCATTGAAGAGTGAAGTTATTCCTCTGAGTAAACATAAAGAAGTTATTGATAATCTTAAAAGGAATTTGGTTTAAAATTTTCTAATTCAGGATTTGGTAAAGGTTAAGGAAGAAAGGAAGCATGAAAAATTGAAGGTAGGAGAGTTGTAGGAAGAAGAAAAGTTGTTAGAAGAAGAGGAGTAGATGTATAACCTCACAAAGAAAGTCATGAGTTGTAGAATTCCTTATCCTTCTTACACTTTGTACCTGCATGAAAAAATATTCTTCTTCCAATTAACAACAATCAAAGAGAAACAACCATATGTAGTAAGGAAAGTTCAAGATTTCCTTAAAACTTTCTAGAAGGCCACATTTTTAGAGCAACATTTATTATGTGAGTTGTATTTACATGACTGTGCTTGTTTTGGAGTGAGGAATTTTAATACTACACCCTATATTTGAGATATTCAACTGAGGGCTTTCACATCATTTATGTAGAATCATGTTAGTTGGAAGGTTGCCTATAATGCTATAACAACAAATGTGGATGTTGTGAAACTACTTACTCGAGATGAGCCATGGCCCGCTCAAATAATTTTTGTGGCATATAATAAGATGTGCCAATACCCAACCACTAAAAATATGTTGATGGAATTCAGAATAAAATTCTTGGAGCATTGTCTCATGAGTATCACGGTGTTGAAACCTGATGTGTTGGAAGAAAGTAGGCTAAGATGTAAAGCCAATAGGGAGGAATTGAGGAGTGAGGATCCCTATTGTTTTCAAAACTTTGTACATGCATTTTCTAGGGTACCTCAATATGTGAAGTGTATAAGGTAAAGTGGAGCTAGTTGGTATGGAATCAGGTTCAAGTTTCCACTTATTTGGCTTCCTGTTTGCAAGCATGGACATTCATACAGGATAGATGACACATTGTGGAAATGGAGTTAGTTATCCTCAAGGTTACAAAGCACTCGATGAAGATACAACAATGACATATGATTTTCAAAGTTCCATTCACAACATGTCAAAAAATAATTATGAAGGTCTACATGAGGACATGTAGATTCTTAGGTTGCAGAAAGATGTTTGGACGCAAAATTGGAATTTTTTTGCACCTATTTTCCCTATCTTTTCCTAGTACCATTTTGACTTTAAAAGCATGCCTTGTCACCTCGTTAACCATTATTTACTAAAGTATGTTTTCTATTGTAGGTCATCCTTATTATTTGGTTTTTCTTGTAAATTGACATAAAAGCTAATTTCCTTAAGCTATTTTATTAATGAATTGATGAAGGGTTGTTTTAGGTTGTGTGGCTTGTTGAGATGTTGTTACAGGACGATATATCCCCAATTTTTCCTTGCTAAATATGGAAAAATACTCTACTGATGTTTTTGATATAGAAAAATATTATTTTGGACACTTTGTTCTATATGAATAGCAATAAAGACTGAATTGAACAAATACATGGTCAGAGTCATTCTAAATTTTGAAAGGAGACATTTATGGAAAACACATAAATCTTAGTTAAATCAGTTAAGATTTCCAAATGAAAAATCATTGGAGTCTAGAAAAAATGATACAACTTTCTTTCAATTAAGATAATTTGTTTCCCACGAGTCATAGAATAGATGGCGATGGGTTGTACTGTTAAGTCACTTCATGTTGTGAAGGTGCCAGTTCGAAACTCTGTGAGAAAAAATGCAGTCACGTTAAGGGATAGAGTGGCCTAGTCTGGGTGTGATCATTTGGTGATTTTGATGGATTAGATGCACCTAGGTTGCGGTTTATTAAGCCATAGGTTAAGCCTGATGTAATCCCTGATGACCTCAGGCCACTTGAAAAAAAAATTAAGACAATTTGTTATGAGGGAAGTTTTGTATACTTTTGATTTGGATCACATGAGAATTGAGAGATTCTCATGATGATCCTAGTTTCTAAAAATATGAATGTAATGTAATATTAAATTATAAAAATATGTACTCTTTGTTCATGAGGCATGCATAGGTATAGATGAGAGGAGAGACCACTGTTTCTGGGAAAACTAGTATTTCTAAAGAATGCTAGCCCTCTAGGTTTGGAAACTACCCTAGAAACAATAGTTTAAAGCAATTCAACGGTTTCTTCTATATGTAATATATAAGCGAAAGATAATGGAACCAACCTGGAACTTCCACTTAATTTCTTGCTTGATCTCTCTCTCCTTTGGCAGATCCTGCAACTCCTCCCCATACTTAACACGCTTGGAGAGTACCTACACAAGTACAGTAACAAAGAACCGTGAAAGCATCGTGATCTATTACAACATAAACATTACAAAATCAGATATATAATGAACAAATGATAGCATTCACAAATGATAACATTCACAATTGCACAATCATATGGGAGAAAACTTGAAGATATTTATTAATAGAAAGGAGAGTTACAACCCAGTTGTCTGATCCAACATCATCCTCCCAGCCTCAATCCTTCTTCACCTCATGAAATAGAAAGATATGTTATGAAACCAGCTCATGAAAAGATAGAAAAGATAGATCAACGCCTTAGAATTCAACCTCTTCAAGGGGGAAACCTCCTTTACATTACATAAATGAACAATCCTTGGATGATACAAATGAAAAAACCTCCTTTCTATATTTAGGAGTCTAAGGGGTCATAATATAATCAAAGCAGACATAACAATAATAATGTAAGGGAACAATAATAACAATAGTGGGCTTCTATGGGGCACAATAGTAACAATATGGGCACTACATGGGTACATCAATATAATAAGGGTGTTGTACTAATAATAATAAGGGGTTACACTAGTAGTATAAGGGCCTAACATGCCCCTCTCCTTCAAAAAGTGTTGTCCTCAACACTTGAGTAGTTCTTGATGCTTCTGTATAAACTTCTTGTCCTCCGATGTGGAATCTTCAGCAGGTAAGTTCTTCCACTTGATGAGATACTCTGAAATTGATTGATTTCGTAGCTGTCGGATTCTTGTTTCTGTAACTGCTCCAGGTTCCCATATGATTTTTCCTTCCTCTTTAATTTCTGGCAATATTTTTTGAATTGGGACCTTTTGCAACTTTTGAATAAGTGGCCATACTTCCTCGTCCTTCTTCCATTCATCCCTTGCTTCGTTTATCCAATTTGATTGGATAATAGAAATAGCACAAAACCAGCTCTGATACCAAATGTTATGAAACCAGCTTAAGAAAAGATAGAAAAGATAGATCAACGACTTAGAATTCAGCCTCTTCGAGGGGGCAACCTCCTTTACATTACATAAATGAACAATTATTGGATGATACAAATGAAAATACCTCCTTTCTATATATAGGAGTCTAAGGGGTCATAATGTAATCAGATCCGGCATAACAATAATAATGTAAGGGCACAATAATAACAATAGTGGGCTTCTATGGGGCACAATAGTAACAATATGGGCACTACATGGGTACATCAATATAATAAGTGGGTTGTACTAATAACAATAAGTGGTTACACTAGTAGTATAGGGGCCTAACATAGGCCCCAGAACAAATATCGTGACTCACCCTCGAGTCACTTTGTTGGCATGAAGATATTACTTTGAATACCTCCAAGCTCCACTTGCGCCATTGCAACTTCAGTTGTGCATTGCGTAGCTGCCTGCTTGACCTGCTCCACCAGCTGCTCGGTTGTTGGTCCTGCACTATCTTCCTTGATCTTCTATTGGGATCTCTGTAGGCTGACCAGCTTCTCCCCCAATGGTGGCAGAGATCACATAGGCCTCATCCAGCCAAGACCCCAATCTGGCCTTGAGGAATGCCTCTTTCCGTTGCACTGCTTCCACCTATTCCTGTAGTTTCTTTTCTTCCTACAACTTTGCCAATCTCTACGTGACAATAATGGTGCGTGTTGTCACCTTTGCTTCGTCATACTACTGTTGCAGTTCCCGAGCCTCTGTGTTCAACCTCTGTAGGTTAGGATCTTCATGTAGAATTGTGATTAGTTCCATAGAATTCTTGAAGAGAGTAGTGCATTCCGCCTCCACAGCATCTACTGCAGTGACTCCATCCCTCACAACAACTTCACGCTATTCTTTGACCTATGGTGGAGTTGAAGGTTGTGTCTTCAACTCAAGCTCTATAATTTTCAGGTTCAACTCAAATTGAACCTTTTCCATCTCGGTCTTTGCATCGCTCACACCTGCAACCAACTTCCAAATCTTGGCTTCCACCGATGCTTCTTTTGGGATATGCAGTTCTAGAACGGTTCTGCATGCTTCGCCTACTATCACGGTGGTGTTCTCATTCTTCTCCTAAACCTTCTTCCAAGCTTCTAGAGCAACTATCTTCTCAACGAATATTTGTTCATTGTTGATTTTTTTCTCATATATCATGCACATTGTGCGGTGCTCTCAGGCTTTAAGTTCTTCAATCACACTTGCTTGTAGTGTGTGAAGGAATTCATTAGGGAGCGCGGCCAACTTTACTCCAACATTCTACAAAGTGCTGACTGTAGCCTTGTTAGCATTTGCCTCCATGCTCAAGGCTCCATTAGGCAGCATGAGTTCCCGAAGATCCAAAGAGAGAACCAACTCCGCCGCTACCATTTTCCCCGCTGCTAAAATTGTTGAGGTTGTGTTGCGCTGCCCTGCTCCTACATATAGTCTGGTGGTTTGGGTTTGCAACTCGCACAGACCTGTCTAAATGACACTTAATGCCTGCTTTCACTGCTGCTCAAACTACTACAACAATTCTGCTTTCGTATCCCTTACCTTGTCTCGAATGTCATCCAAGTCACCCTCTGTCAAGGTGATTAGGTCTAGCGAAAAATTAGTGGCCTTGGTATTTTTGTGCAGTTGTTCCTTCTCCTCCTCCTTATTCCACTTCACCCAAAAGGGAGTGCTTTCCAGATTTCAACCATCCTATTCTGGTTGCTCCTCTTCCTCTGTCTGTTGCGAAGGAGATTTCTGACTTCTTTCAAAGTCACGCTCTTCCTCCTGTTCCTTGGCAACACGCTCCGCTTCTGCGCGTGCCTTCTCCTCAGTCTCCTTTTTTCTCTTTTCAGCCAATGGCTAAACTTTCAACTGGCCCACTTCCTTTTTCTGCTTTTTGGCGAACTTACTAGTCCCGATGGATAAGTCAAATGTTGTGTGCCAATCTGTTGTCTAACGCTCGAGGACCGTTACAATTGCATCATCCATCGCGAGGTATGGTAAATAATACCACTTCTATGCTAGGTCCTTTAGCACCCGAATGGAAATTTGGTGGAAGTTCGCTTTGAACTCCATGTACCCAGATAACTGCTAAAAAATGATTGGTGATAACGTGGCTTCCTATTGATGGCCATATTAATGCTCATTTCCATCGATACCCAAAACACCTTGCTCTCCTAGACTTGCTCAACATCCTTTGTGTCCCATAGTGAAGCAAACTTCACTGCTTCTGGAAAATATGGTGCGATCGGAGGAAATTGGCTATCCTATGGAAACTGCCATGCAATTAGCACAATCAAAAGTACGAGCCATGAGTAGTGAAACGTCTTGCTCTGGTCCTGTGCCTCCCTATAGTTCACAAGGAACTCATTGGACAGGTAACACGCCCAATTGAATTGTATGCCCTTCGCACATTGGGCTGCTAGTGAAACAACTGGTGTTGACACCTTGTCTGTGTGACACTTCCTCATTATCTTTCCAGCCAAAATTTGGGCGGCCACCTTACCATGGGGTCGATTATGCTTGAAATTGAATACCCGCGTAACTTCTTAACAAGCTTAAACTTGTCCTTCATTTACTCGGCAAGGTCTCACTCGCCCGTCTGTCGGGCAAATGCCTTGGCCAGATTTAGTCCTGAATGTGGTAGTAAGGTGATCCTATGAATTAGCATGTCGTTTATAGGGATTGGCTCCTCCAACCACGAGCACCCGTCGTGCACCAGGCACAACAACTATTTGATAACAATCAAATTTATGGGAGCGCAGTGGCAATGTGGCACCCATAGCAGATTCAAAAATCCTTCCTTTTCCACCCCACAAATGCACTTCACCAGCGCCAGCACGGTGACACCTGAATCCTTGTAGAACACTCGCTACATGAAATTATCGATAACTAGTTGGGGGAACCACTTAGTGTCCCCCAAGTCCCAATCTTCAAGCTTCATATGTGGGACTCGTGCCAAGCGTGAACCTTCAAACGTGATATTTTCTAGCAGCATGGTGTATGAAGGAGAAACTTTCCCTCATCTAGGTCCTTTGGGAACTTCACCTTGCCCTGGTGTGGAGGGAGGTATTCTGATAGCTTCAAAATAGTGTCTACCCCCTCAATATCAATGTCCTTTATGCCCTCATCAGCCTCCAAATCGACCACTTTGCCCTTTTCCTGTGTGGTTGGCTTTTCTTTCCTCTGATGTTTCCTTGGTGACTCACGCACCGGCAGCATCTTCTTGTGTTTATCCTTCTTCGACTTGGGAACTGTAATATCCCTCCCCTTAATAATAAATAATAAATAATACAAAATAAATAATAAAAAAAATAAAAAATAAATAATAAAAAATCAAACTTAATAATAAATAATAAAAATAATAAATCATAAATGTTAAATAATAAATGATATTTAAAAATTCAAGAAAATAAATAAAAACAATAAAAATAAAAATAGTAATAACTATAATGAAGCTCTAAATAAGAATAAAAAGAAATAAAACAAAGAAAACAATAAAAAATAGTAAAGTTATGAAAAAGAAGAAAATAAAACAAAAAAGCTAAAAATAAAAAAGAAAAGTAAAGAAATAAAACAAGAAAGCTAAAAATCAAAGTCGCATGTAGACACATGGAGTGTGTGCATGTGGTTCCCATCCAATGTTTGTTCTATTTAATAGATGGTGAGGAAGATGAGAGGCATTTCTGCATTCCATCCTTCCGAGATTCTATCTTTCATTCTCTTGGGAGAATGGTGTTTTAGGACATAGGAGTCACTGGCAATAGTACGTTGATTGAGGGCTCGAGGGTGGCCATTTGTAGCGAATTCTTGCACAATTGAGCCTATGATTGGGTGGAGAGTCGTCCCCAAAACCTTGTTGCGGTAAGCCTACTTCTACCACAGGTAAGCACTATTCATAGTTGAATTTAGTTTATTAATTACATGTTTATTTGGCTAGGTAAGTGCCACTCTAATTTAAATTTAATGGTAATTAGTAAAGTTAATTAGATATTTATGTTTAGACTATTACATATGGTATCAAAGCAAGGTCCTCATTGTTAAATTTTTGTCTTTAATGTTTCCTTTCTAAATTTGTTCTGAAAACTATTGTTAAGGGAAACCCTCCAAAATCTATATCGGATCCAAGAACCAAATCTCTCTAGACTTCATATACCGTGAATCAGATCAATTGTGATTTTTATTAATTCTGGTGACCATTCTAGGATGGGTCCCGAAATCTGACACAAGTATTATTCTTCTATGATCAAATCAAATCTACAAAATGATTGTTTTGTGATCTTATAAGAAATCTTTGCCTTATGGGTTTCATGGGTAAGATCTTAAACATAAATTAAGGGCGAGTATTTTTTTTCAATTTATTAGGATCTTAGCTATCTCTATTCTGTGATGTAATTTTTTTTCAATTCCTTATTTGTTCTAGGAAATAATACATGCGGCATTCCTAAAAAAAAAATTCTTACAACCATGAATTAATCCCACTCTCAAGCTAATCGTCAAGCTAGTGAAGATGAAAATAGAAGGGGTTGGGTATGTTTTTTGTAGACAGGCCATGTATAGAACAGTGTCATCGGAGGCGTTTTCACACAGTTATATAAACGTCTCTGTAACACCAAAACTAATCCCAAATATACTGCTAGTGTGAATCCTCCAAAAGCTTCAATTATTGCAAATTTCCGCGGTTAGGGTTCGATCCACACCGATCTTCTCGTACGACTCAATTGGCCAAATTAAGTGCTCCTTCCTCAAATTACCTGTGATGTAATAGATGTATAAATTTCTGTAATTGGGCACCACCTGACCTCTTAATTTGGATCACGAATTAATTATTAGACAGCATCAGATCATCTAATTTGGATCACGAATTAATTATTTAGCTATGGTATCTTTGTTCTACCTACAGCCTTTCTGCCACAAGGAAGGCTCTTGGAATACTAGATATTTTCTTGCATTTATGCTAAACCCGTTAAGATCCCCGGTATTTTCTGTTATTCGGCTTAAATCACTATAAATTCCTGATTAATGGTTTCATTTCTAGCAGCAGGGTCGGGATTTATCATTTATTTGTCTGAATGTTTTTTTATTTTTTTTCTGCATGAATTTCCATCCACAGTGTCGGAATGATGATCTCAAATTAAAAAAAATATGAAAAAAAATTGTTAGAAACCAGGACTCAATTATTTCTTCCACAATCATGCCCTACCACTGCTACAGTAATGGCACTGTGTAGATTTTATTACCTGTGATTTTTGGTTCTTCAATTTTTTTCCTAAATTATACTGGAGGCCTTCAATTTTTTTGTTATTGTGTGCACGACGAGGAAGATTTAGTATGAGAAGCTTCAGATGAGAAAACAAGGGCATTGCATGCCTTTATGCACCTCCTTCACTATCGAAGAGGTGAGGGAGAGGATGATTTCTCTATGTTTTTCACCTTGAATTTCTTTGTATATTTTTCATTACATTGTCCTCAAGCCTTTGCTCTATTGAAAGTTAATACTTGAACACTTAAAAAATTAATCTAACCTCGAGTTTAGCACAAAACAATTCTCTGCATTTTGAACCTGCGTCATTGAATAGGTAATGGTGGGGGTTTCGGTAACCTTTAAGGAGGTAATGTTATCTACCTTCTCTTATGCTGTCTTGAATTGACTTGGACAAAAATTTAGTAACATTAATTGAGCCATATGGCGGCTAAATTCGGTATCAAACAATGAGGTTTAAGTTTGGTTTTTCTTTTACCGGCCTTCCAGATCATAAACTGAATACGTTATCCAAATTTTGTTTCATAACTTGCGCTGCCATAATTTGATTTGACCCTATCATTTTAGAAGATTATTCTATTATGGAGAAGCCCTGTGATCTTTAAATGTAACAAAGATCTTGTTCAGCGCCTAACAGGTACTACCTATTTCCTTGGGGCATCAACCTTTTGTTACAGGGATCTTGGTGCGCAAAGATCTACCATTTTTTTCATATTTTATAAAGTCGGGTCCTAGAAGGCCTTTCGGGTTTGCAATCAGATTTTGATTTTTGAGTCATGACCTCTGGCACCACGAGGAGAAGAGTGCATTATGGGGCAGTTAAAGGAAGAAAGTTGGAGCATTTTGATTCAACAGATTACGATGAGTTAAACGAACCCCTACTCAATCAGAAAGTATCTAGCAGCTTCCACAAGGACCTAGATGTTGATGATGATGAAGGCTATTTGAGAGAAAAGGGGGTGAATCCAGAACTAGCTTAGAAACGAAATTGTTGGGGATTTTTGATGGGAAAATCCCAAAAACACAAAAATAAAACACAGAGGCAATGCTCTGTTCTTTTGCTCCAGGATCTTTTTGCACAGAGGAGCCTTTAAAAAAAATTTACTAAACAGAGTATTGCACCACCATAAAAGGATTTCTATTGATTAAAATGAATTCACTGATACACATTCATCCTCTTTGCTGAGAGGGATTTACCAAAAACAACATTCAACCAAAACTCTGTTTTCACCTGAGAATTTACTGAGCTGGGTTTACTGCTGTAAAACCCCTTTTTACATTTACTGATGTAAAATCATTTTTACACATACTGTTGTAAAATAAAAATTTAACATTCACCACTGTGTGAAACTTTCATTACATTCGACCTGGTGAATTTTCAATTGCATATTCAAAAAAGTGTACTTACATATTACGACAACCTCCACGCTGCTGCGTTTCACTGTGTATTACAAAATTGGTTAGCACACATAAACTATGCACTGTTATGCATTCTCGCTGTGTAGTCTCCTTTGTTTTTTTTTTTTTCGCTCCCACGAACTCTCTATTCTTCTCCTCCCCCGTGTGCAATGCACATAATCTGGAGTCAACGCTCATATACCAAAAACATATATTATACGAATCATATGCTATTTAATAAAAGTTACATACCTCCATACTTCCGTATATAAAAAAAATTACGCGCTGTAAAAACATTAAATACTTTACCAAAAACCATGTCATATCATAATCATAGGGTATGGACAATTATCTTACTCCACGCTGCATTTATTTTTAACAGGCCCGTATACCTTCCTTGCAATCCGACAGCGGAGAACATTCCCTTTGATCAGACGAATATCGGATGGGGACTTTTGACCGACATTTATCGTCCGATAAATGTCAGAGGGTGATGTCACCCCAATCCACGCATCTGCTCCAGGTTTTATTGGAGCCCCTTCGTACGGAAACCTCCTTTAACAAAAAGCGGTGCGATATTGTTGTGGGTGGTTTATGGTATTCGCTGTGTGGTTTCCCGCGCGGTTGAAATTATAAATTTAACACTCCCCTTTAATTTCAACTGCTGGGCATTCGGTCATACCCAGACACTTCCTCAAAAATTCAAAGCTTTTCTG
>APFE030178815.1:0-10119 GCA_000404065.3 Pinus taeda
AATGTAAACCTCCTACCAAGAAGATATTGTCTCCACATCTTTAATGCATGTATAATATCTATTAGCTCAAGATTGTGCTTTGGATAGTTTTTCTCGTTCTCATTTAGTTTCTTTGTCTCATAGAACACTACCTATCCTTCTTGCATGGGAACTCCTCCAAGTCCTCTCTTGCAAGCATCTATACACACTAAAAACTCCTTGTCCATATGCACAATCTTTAGCATTGGTGCATGTGTCAACAAATTCTTAAGTTGTTCAAAATGATCCTCACATTCTTCTGTCCATTCGAAATTCTTACATATTTGCTACAATGATGTGATAGGATAAGCAATATAGGATAATTTCTTGATGAACATCTTGTAGTAAGTTGTTGATCCCATAAATGATCTCACCTCATGCACATTCTTAGGAACTGCCCACTCCATGATAGCTCTTATCTTTTCTGGATCCACTATTATGCCATCCTTGGAGGCAACTTGCCCCAAGTAATGTACCTCTATCTAAAAGAAGTTTCGCTTGATAAGTTTACCATACAATTGATGCTCCCTTATCAATCTAAGCACTACTTCTAAATGTTTAGCATGTTCTTCCTCATTCTTAGAATATACCAGTATGTCATCATTGAATACAATAACAAGCTTGTCCAGATAAGGACACAACACACTATTCATCAAACACATAAATGTAGTTGGATCATTAGTAAAACTGAATGGAACAACAAAAAACTCATAATGCCCATACCTAGTCCTAAATTCAGTCTTAAATATGTCCTCTTCCTTGATGCATACCTAATGGTATCTCGATCTCAAGTTGATCTTAGAGAACATTGTTGCTCCCTTCAACTGGTCGAACAAATCATCGATCCTCAGAAAAGAGTTCCTTTTCTTGATCGTTAACTTGTTCAGCTACCTGTAGTCAATTCACAATATGAGAGTACCATCTTTCTTCTTCACAAACAACACTAGTGCACCCCAAGGTGATACACTCGGCCTTATGTACCCCTTGTCCAACATTTCCTTTAGCTACAAATTTAACTCAACCAACTTAGGTGTTCTCATCCTGTAAGGTTATTTTGATGTTATGGCTACCCCTAGCACCAACTCAATAGAAAAGTATACCTCCCTATGAAGTGACAACTCTATAATGTCCTTGGGGAATACATCCTGAAATTGTTACAAAAACGGGTACCTACTCAACACATTTGCATCCTAAACCTCCTTACCCTTTTCACTAGAAATGTGTACAACAAACATCACATAATGTTTTCTATAACCGCGCCTAGCCTACATAGCGGTAACCATCCTCACTGGTGTAGGATTCTTCTTCCCCTGTCAAGTCATATTTTTCCCACTATCAGCCACAGACTCAATGGCCTTGTCGAAGCTATCCACTTTGGTTCTGTGAAGGTATAGCCAATCCATACCCAAAATCATACTATACAAACCCAATGGCAGTACATTCAAATGTGTTGTTGTAGGAATGCCATTTAACTCAAATGCACAATCTCTTACCCAATGGTGAACTCTCTTCTTTATACCTGTAGCCAACTATACCAACCAAGATTCTACATGCACTTATTTTTTCAAGCCACACTTATCCACCAGGTTAGGATTAATATAACTATAGTAGATCCAGGATCAATCAAAATAGAAACAACTTTATCACAAAGCTTACTGCTCATCTTAAGGATCAATCCCTGATGATCCACCTTCCCGTTGTCCACAGTTGCAAAGATCCAAGGAATTCTATGACCAACATCACCAATTGTATGCACCTCATGAGCACTATAGATTTGGGGTCTACCACCACTCTGATACTGCGGACAATCCCTCTTGCGATGATCCTTACAACATATCGAACACTGCAATGGTCCCTTGCCACTACCTCTAACTTGATCCTCTCCACATCCCTTCTTAGTTGTATTGAATCTCTTGTAAGGAATTGCATTTTCTTTTTCACTTGCATCTTGAGGTTTTCCTCTCTCTGGTTTCCATTTTCCTTTAGCTTTCTCGTTTATTTTCAAGTCTTGCTTAGGCTCCACTTTGCGCTTCAAATGCTCATAAAATGCTTCAACTTTCGGATGGCCTCCTCCAACGATCTAGGCTCATCTCACTCAATCTGGTCTCTATATGAAACTGGAATTCCACTGATGAATCTCTTAACCTTGGCCTTCTCCTCCTTGAGGTAAGGCACATATCTCAACAACTCCAAAAACCAGCTGGTATACTCATCATCTATCATAGAACCCATCTATAACTCATAAAACTCCTTAGATATGTCATCATAGTACCTCTCAAACAAGTATTTCTTCTTGAATATCCTTTCAAATGTATGCCAAGTCAAATCCTCCTCATGTATACCTTTGACATTATTCACATCTTCCCACCAAATATCCACTTTACCTTTGAGACTGAAAGTGGTTATCTTTGGTTTCATGTTTTCTGAATAATCATGCAATCAAAAGAATTTCTTCATACCAAGCAATCATGCTTCTTCATCTTGTGATTTCTTCATATATCCATCAAAGGTAGGTAGATTTTCCTTCTTAAAGTCATTCATAAAGTATCCCCTAACACTCCTCCTATAAGGATGATAACGATGACGATCATGACACCTATCAGAACCAGAATTAGAATAGTATATGTGTCCATCACCTCTCCTATCTGGAGGGTCCAACAACCTGTCACATCTATCCAAAATGTGTCTAATAGGAAACCTACTTCCATATGCCCCATTAGTTCTTTCCTCAAGTCCATATCTAATCCGAAGTGGTCCATGTAGAGGAAAATTTGACAAACTCTGAAGTAGTATCACATTCACCTCTGCCTATTTCTCTTGTGCCTGCATGATTTTGTGATGGTCCTCTTTGCAACTCCTTATTTCTTCCTTTAGAATTCTCAATATGTCATCCAAGTCAGAAAAGTGCCCCACACCATGTTTCCTATCTGATGTGTAGGGATATTCTATGTAGTCTACCACCTTGCTAGCCATTTGGTCTCTTTCCTGCAACGCATACTATGTCAGCTAAACCAAATCAAAATAAACCAACATACCTTAGCCTAATTCAGGGAGGATACCATGTCTACAATATCATCAAATTAGTGTGATACATGTATAACATAATCATAACAACATATAGACATATATCAAATAAGTGTATCAATGCATAAACATCATTTTAGCTAGGTCCAGTCATCAATGCAAGGCCATATCAACAATGCATGCTAGGACCTCATGCACAACAACAACCATTACTCCATTGCACACATTCCCACATGCAACTATCAACATACATAAGCAACGGCTAATCAACTACACATATGTATGAATGCATGTAGTCGAGCATAAGCGATCAATTCTTGTAACCAACCTACAAGACTGATACATGTAATCAAAACATTCAAGAATGCACTTGACATACAAGGATGTAGTCAAGTGACATATAATCTATATGTAAGTGACATAACCATATGTAACTAGTCATATATTTCTGATGATGCATCCCACAAAATCACATCAAGTCCCTCATGACAAGCTTACTACAATCATGATCAACATGATGCAATACAAAATTCACATGGAACGCAAGTGTAATAGACACACATGCAATTGACATGCATGTGTGACCAAGAACCTTCACCCAAGGAGAGGTCAACCACACTCTAATACCAATCTGTAACACCCCCTCCTCCTAGGTCCACCTAACCAACCAACTAGCCAGGGAAAACATGTGATGAGAGAGGTCACTATAAGGGATTGAATCTCCTTGGTAACCTTAAGGAAATGGAATTGACGAAACAAATCAAACAAACCCATCCACATCAACAACAACACCCCTAGGAGTCATGTCAACCACTAAGACATCTTGCCCCTAGGTATCACTGATGTTTTAAGCCTTTTAACTCAAGGTCGCTCTCATGCTATAGGCATGACAACATCCAACAACCCAATGTCGCTCTCGTAGGCCTATGTGCTAGCTATTGTGGACTTTTCTCAGCAGACCTGTGCCAACAACCCCAAGATTTGAGCCACTTTTCTAGCCTGGAATCCCGACCTCTTCCCAGAACTTGCTACAAACTTCAGAATCCATCAAATACATGATAATAATGTTTATAAATCAAAAATAAACCTCAGGATGAGGCTTGAGCATCCCCAACCAGGACAAACATTCTTTCAAACACTTGGCATCAAGAAACGTATAGGTCTAGGATACAAGACATAGCATAAATGACTGAAAGAACTTATGAAACATAACCAAAAGGATCACCTCCTTCTCCAATTCACTATTATATCATCAATTAGATCTTGTATCCATTCATTTAACATTTATAAGTAAATACATGAAATAACCATGACATGAACCAATCATTTAACCATGCTTATAACCAACATAAAACCATATAAATATCATATATATGACAACCATTAAATACACATATAAAGCAATGTGAAAGAAAGAGAACTAAGATTTTATTAATCATAGGAAAATCTGACCAAGTTCAGGGCTTCCACGTACCACCCGACCATAGACATGGCTGAACCAAATCTCTCTTTCATCCAGTCATCCTCGTGTCATATTCCAAACATGAATCTGAGATCTCATAGAACAACCAATACAAGAACAACCAAGGGAATATAGAGGTTAAACAACTTCCACCCTCACCACACCGTGATCACACCAAAATCGGTGATCAGATCACATCCGAACTGAACTTGGAATGCCATCTGAAATCCATCTCTATCCTTGAGGAATTTTTCATCTCCTTGTATCTCAGGCTTTACCACAATCCAATTTTGGATCACTAGGCCCTAAATCGAGACCAGCCCTCATGCTTTACCGCAATCCAAAACCAAATCACTAGGCCCTAAACCAAGGCTTCTCCCTCAGGCTTTACCATGTATCCCGCCAAAACCAGTCAAGGGATTCCTGGGCCTTTGGGAATGAACCTTGAGACCACCTTTAGCTTGGATTTTGAAATCCATTTGAAAAACCAAAGCTCAAAACTGAGATAAATATCCCAACATACCATGGCATCTGGAAAAAGGAAATGTTAGGCTAAAATCCATTGTTATAACGCGGTAAAACCATGCCACCAAAACGTAAGATAACTATACACCAACATGCAAAGCCATGCATGTCCAAACTAGCTAGGAAATCACACATGTAAAAGGTGACCTGTGAGTATTCTTGCTGAAGTTGCTTGATCCCTCTTTTCCTTCCTTTCCCTTTGCTTTCTTTTCCTTCCTTGATCCAATGCTAGAGTGCTCCAAGAAAACTCTATGTGACCAAGAGTGAGAGAGAGAGAATAATGAGATGACTCCAAACTCGAACTCACAAAAGGTTAGCAAAAACTTGCCCACTGATCCTCAGAAGCCTTTTCATGAATGAGGCCTTTGTTTATTTATTTTCCATTATTTTCCTTCAATTTCCTTCTCACATGAAACATGTTACCTTTCACCTTACTTTTCTCCTAATTTCCTTTATTTTCATAAATAAATGTGCCAAAAAATATTTTTGCCTTTTAATTCCTTTTCCTTAGCCTTTACCAATTTTCCTTAGCCAAAACACACATCCCTTGACGCCCACTATGATATCTTTTCCCAACATTCAACTTAGAATAAGTGTCCCTTAACCATGGTCTTATTTTTCCTTTATGAACTTTCACTACATGAATTTTTCACGAGGGTTGTTACAACAGGGCTCCAAAGATTCCTATCTCAACCCACAGCCTCCAGGGAACCCAAGCTATTATAGGGCTCCATAGATTCCTATCTCAACCCACAATATCTAGGGAACCCAAGTTGTTACATGGCTCTAGATATTTCTATCTTAACACACAGCCTCCAAGGAGCCCAAGATTTTATAGGGCTTTAGAGATACCTATCTCGATTCATATCCTCTAGGGATCCCAAGTTTTTACGTGGATCTTGTTACCATTCCTCGCACATTTACCCACTTTTACTGCATTTCTAGGGTAAGCATGAGATGAGGGCTACTATGACATGATGCAACTCCCTAATTATAATTGAATAAGTGGAATCAAAAATATGAAACTTTACAAACTTCCCTCATGTGCTACATGATTCCCAGGAGCTAAGAAACCACTCTAGATCCTAAACCCTAAGTTAGATTTCACTTTCAATGATCTGGAGCACCAATCACTCTGATGAAAAGGCAAGCCAGCGACTGTAACCCTCTAGTCGCTTTTATAACCCTACCTCCCAGCAATTGTAGTTTATATTTCCCTAAGTTAACATTTTCTCAGTGATATGGAGCACCATTCACTCTGATGATAAGGTAACACAATGACTATAGCCTTTCAATCACTTTGATAACCCTCCCTCAAAGTGATTGTAGTTTAGATTTCCCATAGTTGAGCCCGCAACCCTGAGAACTAAGCCACCTTTTCAAGGCCTGATTCCCAACCACTTCCCGAACTTAATGAGACTTTCAAAAATTATAAATGACACAAGGACAAATCCCTTAACACAAAACTTGATCGACAAATTGATCTAACTTGGCTTAACCATGGCAGTAATTTTTTCAAACACATTATGAACATGAAATCTACAGGTCATGAATGCATATATGATTATAGGGATTTGAAACTTATGTGAGAATCACCAATAAAGTCCAATGCCCTCTCATAATAGTTTCAATAGCATTTATTAGGTCATGCATTCAATAACCATTTATTTACCAAACAAAACATGATAAGAGCCATAGCTATAATCTATCATAAAACCATGCTTATAACTAGCATATAAAGAGAATAATAAAAATGATGACACAACCATCAAAACCACATAATAAAAAGTATATTTACTCATAAAATACAAGAGGGACAGAGCTCTTATTAACATATGTAATCCAACCAAGTTAGGGACTTCCATGTACCGCCCGACCATAGATTGGGTTGAACGAAATCTTTCTTTCAACCAATCACCTCTGTGCCATATTCCAAGCATGATTGTGGGACTCATAACAAAACAACCAGGACTTCCTCAAACTTTACTGCAATCCCTCCAAAACCATTCAAGCAACTCCTAGGCCTAAAAATCTCAGTTGTACAACCAAGGTTTATCAAAATATTTCCATTATGAGTCAAGGGATTCCTAGGCCCAAACAAAAAACATACACTACTAGGCTTTACCACAATCCCACCAAAAAAAATCGAGTCACTAGGCCCTAAAAAATCTTGGATGCCAAGAGATTTCTTCACCAATACCTTGAGGAATTTTCATTTCTGCACCCTCAGGCTTTACTGCAATATTTCCATTACTGGTAAAGGGATTCCTGGGCCCTTGGGAATTTTCATAAGACCACCTCACCCAGTTCCAAAACCATCCAATAATCCAAAGATCAACCAAGTAAAAGAACCCCATCACACCATGACTATCTAGAAATGGAAAGGAAAAGTTGAAACCACAGTCACACTTGGAAAAACCCATGGTGATGATATCAAGAGAACCAAATATACACATGCATGTCTAAACTAGCAAGAAAATCATACATGTAACTCGATACCTGCAAGCAATATTGTTGTAGCCATTTGATCCAACTCTTCCTTGCTTGATTCTTTCTTCCCTTTTCTTTCTTATCCTTCATTTGGCTTCCTTTCTCTAATACTAAAGTGCTTTGAGAATTCTCTAAGTGTGTAAGAGTATGAGAGAGTAGAGAGAATAGAGCGAGCTCTAAAATTGAACTGAAAAAAGGTTAACCAGCAAAAGATGTGAACTAATCCTTAGAAGCCTTTTTATCATTGAGGCCTCTATTTTCTTCAATTTCCTGTATTTTTTCCTTCAATTTTCTCCTCACATGAAAATTGTGACCTTTCACCTTCCTTTCCTCCTTTTCTCCATTATTTTCATAAATAAGTGACAATTAATTCCTCTTTCCTTTCAATGCCTTTGCCAATTTCCTTAGCCATAATAAACCAAATGAACATTCACTAGGATGTTTTTTCCAACATTAAGCTTGGAATATGTGTCCCATGATCTTTGTCTTATTTTTCATTTATTAACTTTGTTACATGGATTTTTAATTGGGGTTGTTACATAACCCTCCCCCTTGGGGGAACACCGCCCTCAGTGTTCAATGACACTTATAAACCAACAAAAATATCATGTCTATGAAGATTTATAACATAGCTAGATACAACATTTACATCATATCCATATGATGAAGCTTAACCAACATATCATGAACTCCATTACTCTTATTGGAGTTTTATAACATAGCTCAATGTGGTATTTACAACATATGCATATATAAACATAACCAAAACACAACATAAAAATATATATCAAAGTACATCTACTCAACTAGAAAAAAGAGAAGGATACATAGCCCACATATGATCAACCATCTCCCATGTAGCTTCATTGGGCCCAAAGTGCTTCCACTTTACTTTAACTTGCTCAATTTTAGAGCATGAGCATATTTCGTTGCAAAATGCACTGAGGTTTAGTTGGAATTCTCCTTCTGGTTCCACCAACAATACAGACCAATCAATCACATGTTAAACATCTTTCACATACTTCCTAAGAAATGACACATGGAAAACATCATGGACTTTCACTGTCAGACGTAGTGCAATTTGGTAGGCTACTGGTCCAATCCTCTTGACAAGAATATTGAAAGGCCTGCAATACTGAGGTGCCTACTTGGCACATGATCCAATCCTCAAGGAACTCTTCTTTGGCTTGATGTGTAAGTACACCTGTTCCCCAACCTGAAACTCTTTAAGCACCCAGTGCTGATATGCATAACTCTTTTGTCTATTCTATGCTACCTCTATATTCTTCTTGATTATTTGCATTTCCTATTCCATCTCTACCAACATTTCTAGATCAATCCAAATAATGGGAGTATTATAAATCCACCCGTAAGTTCCTCCAATAGAATCATCCTCAAAGATTCCCAATACCCATTATTATACACAAACCCCACCAGCGGAAGATATGCTTCCCATTTTTACTGTTGATTCATGATGTACATCCTCAACATGTCCTCCAAAATCTTGTTGACCCTCTATGTTTGTCCATTTGTTTAGGAATGATAAGTTTTACTGAAGTCAAACTATGTCCCCAAACCTACAATTAATAACTCATTTTGAAACCTGGAAGTGAACTTGGCATCTCTGTCTGACACAATCTTCCTAGGAATACCATACAATCTCACTATCTCCCTGATGAAGACTTGTGTTACCTCACTAGTGGAATAAGTAGAGTTAATCACTATGAAGTGAGATACCTTGGTCAACCATGTCAACCACAACCATATTCGAATCACGTGGTCTATATTTCCTTGAAAAACCTGTAATGAAGTCCATGGAAATGACCTCCCATTTCTACTCTGGAATCAGAATCGAGTGCAATAAACCACTTGGATGTTTACACTCTACTTTTACATGTTGACAATCTTCCGTTTAAAAGAAAAACTTGGCAATCTTTTCATGTTTTAGGAGTCAGAAAAGGGCTTAAAAGGTGACTCTGGTTGAAAATGATAGATTTCGCCTGAATAATCTTGTTATCTTGCACAAAAACACAAACGTTACTCATACCTGCTTGAAAGAGATAAAAATGTCGCAATAATACCTTTTTAAAGTGAAACATAAACAAATTTGAAATTTATTTACTCAAAAAACTTATAAAAAGGGGGTTTTACCATTCATTTTTACCATTTGTGATTTGGGTGAGGAAATTGTGCTTTTGCTCTGAAAACTTCCCGAGAGGATTGCGGAAAATCCAACCGTCGGAATCGGACGTCGTCTTCACCAGGTAATCCACATCATCCTTCTCTTGTTTTTTAACCGTTTCATTTTTTCATTTAGTCTTGTGTTTTGTTTTTTAGGAGGGTTTTTGGGCGAAAAACCCGCGCTCGGGGTACGCAGGCTCACCACTGTGAACCTGCGGACCCCGACTTTTTCTCCATTGGGAAAAAGCTCGGGGTCCACACCTTCCATGTGGACAAAGTGCGGTCCCACACACTGTGTCCAACAGGAAGGGTGCAGGCCCCGCCGCGAGGGTTTTTAACCCAAAAGTTCTCAAAAATTGACCAAAGAAAAACAATTCTAACATTCTAATTGATCTTTTGGCCTGATGTAGGTAGTACAC
>APFE030178816.1:0-20549 GCA_000404065.3 Pinus taeda
AGAGGCCAAAGTCATTGCTAGGGTGGATAGGTTTCATCATCGCAAGTTAAGAGAAGCTATCGAAATTGAGCGAAGACCCATCAATCTCAACAGAGATGATGGGTGGAAGGTTAGTAGAAATTGGATCCCTTCGTTGTCGTCTTAAGTTTTCTTCCTCCCCCCTCTGTTCTTCCAGGTTCTTTCCTTGGGTGGGCATGTATTTGTTCTTGTGAGTCGGGTTTAGCTTATCCTTGGCATCGTCGTTCGTCGTATAATTATCCTCTTCTTGTGCAGCATCTCTGTTTTATGTATAATTCATTAAAATTAAGCTCAAATTATTCGTATATTATTAATATCAAATATATAAACAATAGGGCAATTCAATTAACTGTCTCTTAAACATTTAGTACCATTAATTATTTACAGTCCCTTATGTAACATTATATTAACCATAACATAATTTAGGACTTTTAATAATTAATTTAAAAATTTAATAATTAAATTTTATTTTGGATATATTATTATTATTATTTTATTCATATAACATAATAATTAATTATATATAATAATTTGTAAATTAACCTAATTTAAAAACACAAGGGCAATTTAATTAACAGTCTCTTAAACAGTTAGTACCATTAATTATTCATAGTCCCATATGTAACATTATATTAACCATAACATAATATTATTATTTAGGACTTTTATAAATTAAATTAAAAATATTTAATATTTATTTTTGATATTATTAATTATTATTATATTTATTCATATAACATTAATAATTAATTTATACATAATATTAAATTAATTTGTAATAACACTTTAACCCTTTTATATAAATATAATACGTTTTTATTTAAGGACATATATATTATAATATAAATTAATTAAATTAATTTATTTTTATAGTTTTATTAAAATATATATATTATTATTTTACACATAAAATTAATTGTAAATTAATTATAAATAAAATTAATTGAAATTAGGGTAACAATAATAACAAATAGGGCATTAGAATATACATATATATAGGTCAGATTTAAAGAATTAATTAATTAAATATTAACATATATATATTTATATAATTTTTCGTATAAAAAGGTAATATTTGAAATTAAATTAATGAATTTTTTCTAACTGAGTAACCTTTGGTTATATTTTAATATTAAATTAATTAGAGGTAGTTTGACTAGGGTTCCTGATTGATTAAGTAGCCGTTAGAGAGTTTTAGCTGTTGGAGTCTCTGCTTATACTATTTAACACGATGGGCTAGATCTGTATTTTCAACTTGTCCTGATGATGAACCACATTGGTTGGTTCGAAACGCGTTGGCAAAAATCTTTCTTATGTGATTTACGCTGAAGCTCTCCTTATAACAACAAAACACATAAGAGAAAATGACACCGGAAGTTGATAGCGGTGTTTGGTTATCTCCAAGCCTACATCTTTAGGCCCATTCTTCAATGGGGAAGCCTCTTTATTAATTAATCAAAGCAATCGCAATACACCGAGTTTACATCAACATGACTCCTGACTGGTCCTTATGTATTCTAATCAACCTCAGAAATCCGTAGAAGTTGACGACACTCAAAAAAACCTTCTATATCTCCCACAACAAGCCTTCAATTTTTTCTTGTCTCACTGCCCTTCTCTACATAAAAACTCCTCTTGCTACATAAAAATCAACCGTGAGACAAGCGACAACATTCCAAGAAATCTACACCAAACCCGCTGTCAAAGGTCTTACACTCACAACAATTATAACTTTTCTGGAGCATAAACTCTTAGACTAAACTCACTTTACAAAAATCACTGACAATTCTTCAAAATACCAAGCCTCACACTACTAATTACTACTAATTTCTCACTTGTATGTTTTCACTTCTCATAACATTAACATTGTACATTACATATTATATATAATAGTATATATATAATGTTTGGGCTAAACCAAAAATGGTCAATAAATTCGAAATAAATCACCATATAAAAAAATTCCAGCATATTATATGGTTTAAAAAAACCATATCCCACATATTACTCTAATACCATGCCACCTACGGCATTCGAACCTCATCATTCTTATCTCCGTGTCCCTCCACCCACATAATGTTCTTCATATCTTGTATTAAATTCTTTGTGGGGGATTTAAAATATTCGAACCAAATCCTATATATGGTTACCACAAAATGTGTCTCATTACAATGTATTACATTAACGTTTATGGCCCGTAGGCCTTATCACATACATAAAGAGAGTTAACTATAGCGGAGGGAAGATGTAAGATAACGTTGGCGGAGTTAAGCACTGCCCTTTATTTTTTCTTTACTAAAAAAACCCTTATTACCTCAAATACGTATTCCACAGAGAATAATTACAAATCCATCACTAGCCCAATCTGTATCCCAATCTGTAAGGCGTTGGATTTGCAAACTTGATTTCTCGGGACCGAATCTCGTCTAGTGATTCGATTTTTCAAGTTGCATTGGATTCATTTTTTCAAGATCTACGTGATGGTATGGGTTTTGCTCGAATTTGAGTTTTTGGGTTTTTTTCGATTCCATTTGGATTAGGGAAGGTTGCACTATAATTCAGTACATTCGACCTAAAGAATTGTGTGCAAGCGAAGATCTGAGTCAACCAACCTCGAAAACTCGACTCTCGACTCAAATATGTGATCTAGTTAGCTAGTCAGATCCAAATGGTGGTGTGCATATGAGGCAGAGTTGTCTTCATGCCTCTACCTCATAATTAGCCCTACTAACCTTTATTGAGTATTCCTCTTAATGTATTGGTTTTGACCAAGGGTGGCTAATTGCAAAAATATTATAGTGTAGTTAAGCGTATGGTTGAGTGAAGAATGGCTCACCCTTCTTTAGTCTCAAAAAAATCTTAAATCAACTCAAATAAATGTATTTATCTTTCAAAACTAGGATTTATTATCTACTTGAATCCATGGGAATGTTGATAAAAATTGTTTTTATTCCATGTTGAGTTGAACTTTGGTCTCTTGTGTGAATGATTGAATGTTTCATCTTTAAGTGGATCAAATATGAATATATGAATGTAATTTTTAACATGAGTAATGCTTGGGATGCCAAAGTCTTATGGTGAAGATTCAGCTAGAAGAGTCTTCACAGAATCATTTGAATGAAGTGTTAAAGAAATCACCAATGAACTCCCGAGGCCAATAAATCTATTATAAAATTAATCTAGGGCCTTTAGAGTCTTTTAAATTAATGTACTATGAGCATATTTGTTGGGATAGTAGTAATAGTGAATCAATTGGAATCTATTTATGAGATGGATTAGGAAGACTTGGAGATGCTCCAAGAATGATCTAAGTGTCCAAGAGTGAGAGAGAGATAGAATAGAGAGAGAGCTCCAAAACTAAACTCACAAAAGGTACCAATTGATCCTCATAAACCTTTTTATTAATGAGGCCTCTATTTTCTTCATTTTCCTCCTCATATGCAACCTGTGACCTTTCACCTTCCTTTTCTCCTAATTTCCATTATTTTCATAAATAAAATGACAATTAATCCCTCAAGCCTTTCGAAATCCTTTGCCTTTTTGTTTGCCAATTTCCTTAGCCATAATAAACCAAATGAACACCCACACTAGGATGTTTTTCCCAACATTCATCTTGGAATATGTGTCCCATGACCTTGGTTATTATTTTTCTTTTATTAACTTTATTACATGGACTTCTTGGCCAGGGTTATTACAGAACCCTCCCCCTTGGGGAAAAACTATCCTCAGTGTTCAATGACACCTTCAGCCAAAAAAACTGCTGAAAGAAAAACATAATGCCCATGGAGCTTTATAACTTAGCTCGTTGCAGTATTGTAATGATCAACCTGCATAGAAGCAAACCATTATGAAAACATAACAACGTGACAACCATAATGACATGACACCCATACCACTTATTAGAGCTTTATAACACAACTCATGGTGGTATTTACATCCATATACATATGTACACTGTTGGATAGTTGGCATTATCTGGATGGCTAGTGGTTCCAAGTGTGTTGGCATTCATGTCAATAAAATCAGCTTGGAGGTTTGTGGCAACAAATGCTAGCATTGGTATGCTTCATCTGTCAAGCTTAGGTGGAGTCATATGGATACTACAGTCTCTAGTAGAGAATGACCATAGTATCAGGCTTATTGGAGAAGCCATAAAATGATGACTATGGTGGTTGAGAGTCCATGATTCTAGGCACAAGAGAAGGGCCAAAGTGAAAAGAACAATAGAGAGTTTGCAGCGATTTCTCAGGTAGAAAATGGGCTCAAAGCCTACATTATACCCTCTCCACTGAAAAGTTTTCTGAAAGATGTTTCCAATAGTGTGTGGAAATCTACTATTGGCCTTCTCGATCAAAAGTTATTGATTGCCAAAGTTAAGATCTTAAAGTCCTAAGGAGGTCGAAATATTCGAGCAAGATGGCATTTCAGGACCTCGGGAGGAAAAAATTTAAGAGGGTTGAAGTTTTGGTAGCCGACTCTCGAAACCCAATGTCAGACCTCGACGGTTTATTTCCTTGGTGGCTTATTCAAAAGGAACCCACTATTGGAATGGCTAAGTTGACAGAACATTGGAAGGATGAATATCAAAGTAGGTGCGAACCTCGAAGGTTCGGAACTTCAGAGATCATAATATTGTAAGTTCTTAATAATTGATTTCCTTTGAAATTTCCAAGGGATGTAGAGCAGATATTTACAAAGGAATTTTCATGCAAAACCAAAGAATCAAGGACCCTTTTCTCTCCTCAGACAGGACACATGGTAGCAGGTGATTGACCCTGAGGAGCTAACAGTGGCAGATGACGTCAGCATGACATGGTTGTATGGAGGACATGTGGTAGTCATATTCGACATTTTTGGGTGGTATAATAAGGAAAATCTATGTGACACATGTCACCACTAAGGAGGTGCCATATGGAGATGATGACTTCAGCGTGACATCATCTCGGAGGTTGGAACATTGAAGGTTAGGGTTTCTTAACCTCTTATTAATGAATTCTCTTAAAAATTTATGATCCAATATGAAAGGGGCTGTGATGTGGACTAGCACTCGGTCATGGGGACCTAAAGAACCAAGTGCGTAGAGAAGACCGAGCACCCAAGTGCTATGGAGTATTTCGGAGGAAGGAGACATTGTAACTCAATTTTAAAAGAAGTTTGAAAAAGTTACAATGGAGGGAGATTCCGATGTTGAGTGGCACATGGTCAAGGGAGATCCAAAGAACCAAGAGAGAAGAGAGGGCCTAGCACCTAAGTGTTGTGAAGACACCATGTGGAAAGTAATTTAGAGGTAATAATTTTGGAACTTCTCTGTAATTGAATTGTGAAAAAGTTATGATCCCTGGGACCTTCGATGCTGGTGGCACTTGGTTGTGGAAGCCCAAAAGAACTAAGGGTGAGAGCTATAATAGAGGGAGATAAACCCCAAGTAGGAGCCTGAAAGCCTTAGCACCTGAATTTTATGTTGCCAGTCATGACACTCGATCCTATGGAGGAAATGCGATAAAAGGGCTAAGCAGAAGGAGCTAAAAGCCAATTGTGATTTTGCAATTTCATAAGTTCTTTTCAATAACAGTTATGAAATTAAAGGCCTTTGATATTGTAGTACAAAGTGTTAAAGGATGAATGGGTTGGAAGCTAGAGAGTAAATGCATGCAAAAGAGTTGGCTTCACAAGAGTAATGGCGACTGCAGAGATCACTGGGTCAAGACGATAAAGACCACGATTCTCAGAAATGAACTAATGGGCTTGTCTTAATGTTAAAAGAAAGACATTTCTGATCTCCCGCGCACACCTTATAAAAAAAATGAAGAACAAAGAAGCCACGCTGTAGTATAGTCAAGCTGTGTGAGCCATGAATAAGCATGGGGAGTCTCATTGGAGTGTGTAGGTGGACTAAGATTAAATTCTGAGCATGGAGAATCACACTTGGAGATGGTGAAGTGAACGAAGCCCATTATCATGCTTTAATGCAGCAACAAAATTTGTGAAAAGTGATGCAATAGAAGAATGGAGTGCATGCCAGGAGTACACTCTTGTGTAATGTGGATGGTGACAGAGACAACATTAGGCTCAATGCACCAGAGGAACAAAACTTAGGATTTCCATTGAGAAAATGGGGGGAATATTGTATTTTTGTGTATGTGTTGAAGAGTGTGGAGCAGTGTGTGAAAAACTTGAGCAACTAGCCCAAGTGTTGAACTGAAGCAGAGTGTTGTAGAGATCTTGTGGAATAGAAGGCCGAGAGGAGAGTATTTTTGTTGAGAGCAGAAGGATTAGTACAATGTGATACTGCAGAGTGAGAAAAGGATATGATGATGTTTCCTGAGGTTGAGGGAGCCCGTGGAACAATAGAGAACTAAGATCAAAAGTATGATACTGTAGTGAACCAGATTGGTATTTCTTTGTATATGTAATTGCCCCTGTTTTCAGTTTGAAAATTGTATGAAAGGAAAAAACAATGGCTAGAGTAGGTGGTGGCCTACATTCATAAGAGGTTGGTACCTCTTGAAAAGTAGGTGCTTGCTATCAAAGGGGGTCGGTGCCTCCCATGAGTGGTTTCTCACAAAGAAATTGATGTAATTAAGTAGGTGCTTAATTTACATCATAATAACAAACATATAGGTGTTTTTTTCCCTTTGGGTTTCCAAGTAAAAATACCTGTGTCAATATGTGTATGTTTCTCATGTGATGAATTGTATGTACATGTGAATGCCTTATGTTGCTGATCATTTATATTGTGTATGGAAAGCTCTCACAAATAACTGGCCATAGTGAAAAGAGTTAAAGACTTGTACTTAAAATTGTAAGAACTTCATTATTATTGATTCAGACCCCCCCCCCCAAGTAATTCCTTATTCCAATAATTGGTATTAGAGCCAGGTTCCTTCAGGAACAGTCTAACCATTGGAGGGGAGATCCATAAGGAATTATGTCTAGGCAAGAGAGTCAATATGCTTACTCAAGAAAGATACCAGTCTGTTGGGACAAACTATGCCTTTTGGAAGGTTAAGATGGAAGCCTGTCATATGTCTCTAGGAGTAGATGTTTGGAGATCTGTAATAATATATTATGATTTCCCTGATGACCCTCCCACTGATGCAGATGGTAAAATATTGTATGGAAATAATGCTAAAGCCAAGAATTTAATTCTCTTTGGCCTTAGTCAATCTGAACTTGTAAAGGTTATGCATTCTAAGTCTGCCAAGGAAGTGTGGGTGAATCTCAATCAAAGTTATGATGGAGATGAAAAACTCAAGCAGGCCAAACTTCAAACCTTCCAAATGAGGTTTGAAAGCTTAAAATGAGTGAAGAAGAAAGCATAGCCGAATACTTCCTCGGAGTTGATGAAGTAACCAATATGATTAGAGGACTTGGTGAAGAAGTCAAGGAAGATATGATTGTTCAAAAAGTCTTAAGATCTCCACCCATGAGATTTAATGCCAAAGTATCTGCTATTGAATAAATGGCTAATTTAATTATTCTCAAGATGTATTAGTTGCTTAGTACTCTCACTGACTATGAGATGAGAGTAGGAAGAGAGAAGTATGAACTCAAGGAGGCACCGTTCAAAGTGTCCAAGAATGCCAAGGAGCACAAATATCACCGAGATTGATCCAGCTTTGAATTTGATCAGGAGCTAGCTCAGTTTTCTAGGAAACTGAAGTGTGACTCAAGAAAATATAAAGGGAAGTTTCCCTTTAAATTCTTTGACTATAGGAGAGTTGGACATATTTCGCCCAAGTTCCCTTACAAAGAAAGGACTGAAAGAGAAGATGATCAAAAATTTAGAAAGAAATCTTAGAAACATCAGAAGAAGAAGCTCTATAATAAAAAGGGGCTCTACTCCAAAGAGGATAGTTCAGTACCAAAGTTAGACAGTGAAAAATCTTCAGAAGATGATTCATATAAGTATTTACTTATGGCATTTGGAGCAGACTCCAAGAAAGAAAATATCACTGACTCTAAAAAGGAAGAAGAGGAAGAAGGAGTAGTGGAATTTTAAGGGAAACTCATTAGTTCTATTGATGAGTTAATGAAAGAAAGGAGAAAGAACAAGCAACTAAAAGAACAACTACATCGTGTTGAAGAAGGTATGTACAAATATGACAATAAGGAGTTTGTTTATCAAAAAGGAAAACTTGAAGAAGCCATTGAAAGAAAATATTTTTTAGCTCTACTACTAGAAGAAAAAAAAGAATCATGTGAGAAACTAGAATAAGAGAACACGCATTTAAAATAGGATTTGTTTAGGGTAAAGAAGGAAATGATCTCAAAAAACAAGCAAAGATGAAATTTTGTCCTCGAAATTAAAACTAGAAGAATCTAAACAAAAGGAAGAAGTTCTTCAAGATTTGATTCATGAATGGGAAGAGAACTATCAAAGTCTTGAGGTAGAGGTAATCTCTCTGAGAATGGATCTTGAGAAAATGAAGATCGAGAAAGGCATACATGAAAAAGTTGTAGAAGGAACAAGAAAGCTAGATCAGATTCTAAGCAGTCAGAGGTCTTCAGGAAACAAAATATGCTTGGGATACTTCAGACCACAAGAATCTTATATGGGAAGGATGAACTTCAGGTCCGTACGATTTGAGGAACCTCAAAGATAGGAAAATATGTATCAAGGAAGAATCAATGAAGACAAAAGGGTAGGAAGCTAGAAAGGATCCCATCACTGGAATAATAACTCCATCTATCCCAAGGAACCACACCAGCAGAGAATGAATCAATCAACCAAACAACATAGGTACGTTCATGAAAAAACTCATGAACCTTCCAACTTCAGGTACTCTCATTTATTTTATGGTCATTTTTATAAATGTCACATCTTTGGACATAAGGCTATTGATTGTAGAAAGATCATAGTTGAAAGAGATGAAAATTTCATATACAATAAGTATCAAAATTTTAGATCTCAAAACTCTACTCTCAGAACTCAAAATTCCTTCTCTACCCTAATGAATGATGTTGAGCGTTACAAATGTAATAATTTTTGGCATAAGGAAAGTGAGTGCAAAAGTAGGTTTGAGTCTGCATCTAAGTCTCAAAACACTTGGCAACCAACTTTTCAAAAAGATATGGAGAATTGGAAGTGCAAATCTTGAAAGAGCATGGAATGTGGACTTACTCTATCAACACATAATCAAGAAAAAAATGGTATGTGGATAGTGGCTTCTCCAATCGTATGATTGGTGATAAGAGAAAATTTATCTTGCTAGAAGAAAAGGACAGAGGGAACAAAGTAACTTTCGACAAGAATTAAGGGTAAGGGAATGATCAATCTTGATGAAGGGAATAGAGCCCAAAATATGTTGTATGTAAAAGGTCTCAAGCATAATTTTCTTAGTGTAATTCAAAAGTGTGATAATGGGTTTAATGTGACCTTTCGATCCAAGGACTGTGAGATCTTAAATGAAGAAAATGGAGAGCTGGTGGGAAAAGCAGTTAGAACTCACAATAATATATATCTTTTTGATGACCCTAGAGTAGGATGTTGTTAGCACTTTGTAATTCCTCCAAGTTGAGGAGAGGAACCCATAGGTAACCAAAAACCACTTTAGGTTGTGATACTGGTCTTCTCCAATTGGATGGTCTCCCTCACTTGAAAATGTAAAGTTTGAAGACTTTATAGCACAATTTCTACAGAGTCCATGTCTCGGAAAAAGGATTTAAAGTTATTGGGTTGAAGTACAAACGGTATTGAAGGTGATAACCCGTGATCAAATGTTATTTCATTCATTTTACTTATGCAATTAAAATCAACATCTTCTACAAGGGCTTGTTAGGCATGATTTTGGACAAAGCAGCAAGTTGTAGTATAGGCAAGAAAAACTGAAGAAACAAATATTTCCTATGCAAATAATAATACTATTCATTCATAAGAAAGAAGGATTAACCAATAGAAATAACAATGATGAGTATAAAACATTTCATTTGCAATTGAAATCTGAAAGGAGTTGACTAGAGCAACTTAACTGAATCCTAGTCAACCAATATCATTATACTCATAAAACGAAAGAGGATAATAGAATAATTGAGAAATACACAACATAACTCTAGACATCATACCATAAGAATCCTTACAGAGTATAACTGATCACCCTCAAATCATAAGTATTATAACCATGAATTGACCACGAATTCAGAAAAACTGAAACCAAAACAGTGTTGAACCATCAACAACCATTTCATATGTATTTTTGAGTTTAAATAGGCATATACAAAACATGATAAGAGTTTGAATTCACTGCATCACTGATTCAAACAATGGATCAATACAAAATCAAAAGAGAAAAACTACTATTTTAAATATTTTTTCCTTAAAAACAAAAACAATAAAGTGTTTTTTTTACTTTAAAACATAGAATTTTTTCTAAAAGAAAATAAAATTATCTTCAAAGAGATGTCATGAAATGAAAATAGTAAAAGCTCAAAAGTTGAATGCTGACTGTACAAAGGTTGCGTAACAGCTGCACAATGACCGATTCTTTTTTCTTTCAAAACTGGTACGTGGATGATAGCTGAAGGCTTGTGCTAGCTAGCACATCTACTCCATGTCAACCCCTTAAAATCGTGACATGTGGCTTCCTTCCAATATGTGTGCAAGAGTGTGGGCATGGTCTGCGCAGCCACTGCGTAGCGCCTTTATAGTGGGAAATATATCGAAACAATAATACATGTGTAAAAATTGAAGGAGATTATTGTAGATGATAGTTTTCTGAAGATAAACCTCTCTCAGTGTCTCTAAATTATTTCCCATCTTCCCATAAAATACTCTGCAAAAAAATGACTTAAAACAAAGTATTTGTGTAGTCCGAAAAATAGGCTTTGGAGATGCAATCAAATATCTTGATTTGTGACACCTGTGCAAACTATGGAAGATGTTATTGTGCTATGGTCTATTCTTAATAAATTTTTCTTCCATTTTCCAAAATTCTCCTCCATGTGGCCAGAAACCATTTTGAAAAATGGTGACTAAAACAATCAATTTCAGAGGAAATTTGATTGCAGAGTGTAGAAGCCCTCCATGCTTGGCACGAGTGTAGGGAGTATGGGAAATGATTAGGGTGTAGGGGATATGTGAATGGTGTTCACTTAGCATGGAAATGATGCTAAAGGAATTTAGGCCTAGGTTAAAAGGGGACTTAAACTTAGGATAAAAGGGAATTTAGGCCTAAAATAGGAATAAGGGAATACATGAATATTTGGGGATAGGGAAATTTTGAAAGAATAAGGGGATGAGGGAATAGGATTAATTGGTATAAGGAAGAAAACAGGGAATAGGAAATGAGGGAAATAGATGATATTAGAAGAGGGAGAATATTGTGATATTTGTGACCATGATGTTTAGACATCATTACTTTGACTGTAAACACACGTTTAGGTGGACATCCTAATAAACCCTTGAAACCTTGACTCAAAAATAATGATGAAAGCTATCAAAACTTATACACCCATTCCCATGATTAAACTTTAATGACCAAGTGATAACGAATCTCATGATGACTTTCCAGGCAACAAAAGGTCGAACTCATGAGAGTGAAAATGTTTATGAATTTCACCTTTTCCATGACAGCAAAATTATTTTCGAAGACATTTGACTACTGATAGGCTAAATGACTATAAAATTGGATCTATTTGGGATGGAAAACTCCCTGTGAGGTGGCAAGAACACCGGAGGCTAGAAGCCTATCCATTGGGAAATGAAACCAATGTAAAAAACTAATAAAAAGACTAATAAACTAGAAAAATTATTGATTGAACTGACTGAACATGACTACTGATTGATTGAACATAATTAACTAATTGAATTATATATGGAAGAATACCACTAGAATCTTAGGGCCTTCTCCCCGGGCTTCAAATCTCAGTGGAAACCACTCATACTTACAATATTGAAAGTAACATGGTATGTAAAGTGGGATCTTGCATATGTTGAAAGTATGTACACTAGTTATTCACCTCTTTCCAATGTATCCAGTCAAGTAGAAGGCTACTTGACTGAGTTCCACTCTTAGTTGCCTTGAACGGGTAGAAAAAATGTAAGACTAAGAACCCAAACTGCGACTGAATCTATTGAATACAATCCAGAATTGTAAGAACAAACATTTTCCTTGATCGCTGCAACATATCGACCAAAGGATCTTCTAGATCATGAAGTCCTTGATTCGATTGATCCTTCTCAAATAGCAATGCTGCAATTTGTTCTTTCCTATCATCTACATGAGAGACAAGGCTTATATGTTCTTTCAAATCTTCAAATGAGGCAACCACATCTTGTATAACAAAAGTGTCTACATCCATGGGGCCTAGAACAACCTGATCTTCTTCATTATCTGCTTGCAATGTTTGATAATTATTTTCTGCCATAATTACATTGTCTGAAAATTCCACACATGCCAATTTGAAATTTTGATTTACACAAATCTGTTCTTGAAATAACACTTTAGAAAATGGATGAGCTGGAGAGACATATGAATGATGAATTCCCATAGGTCCTTGTTCATGCATTTCATCAGAAACCTCATCTTGGTCATCACAAACCTTGTCTTGAAATAAAAATCCAGAAAAAGAACCATATGAAAAAACAAATGAATGATTATCTTCATACCTTTGATCATACAAATACTTACAAGGCTTCTGCAAATTTTCAATAATTTCAAAAAATAGAACTTGATTGTCATCATTTAAATCTTGCCTAGTTTCCTTTTCATCCAATATATCAACTACCATTTCTTCTTGGTACTGGAAAGGTTTCTCGTTCAAATCATCCAGAATCTCTTCATCCATGAATTCTTCCTTGCCATATGCAATTTCCATATTTTGGATAAAACCCTCAAAGTGTTCACAACAATTCTCAACCAAAGACAACAAAGGATGAGATTATCTGTGTTTTTCAAAACATGTTGAATGAAAATCTTTAAGAAAACAAATACAGATGGCAAACCTTCATATCAATATCTTTCCTTTTCCTCCAATGTAGCCATGAACATTTTCCTTAGATAATCTTCATGAAATTGAACCTTAAGTATACACAAATGCATGTGAAACTTGACCAAATGAAGAGAGGCATAATCTCCTTTATGATCTCTGAATTTTGGAAAATAGGTTTTCCAATCTACACAAGGCATGTGGTTAGGAATTCCTAGAATGCGATCTCAATTCATGGGCGCATACCCCACAACTAAATTCATTTTGAAATTTGAAGACACTAGTGGAACTAGAAAATTTGGTTCTTCTTGATTGGAGTCACCAAGTGAAATGTTGAACCTTCTGATATCTAGCTATTGTTCACCACCAACAATTATATGTGATCCTTGTTGTTCACACCCGAGGAAAATGTGACTGTTCGATCCCTGACAATGGTGCTAATATGTTAGCATTCCGTAATTCCTCTAGGCTAAGGAGAGGAATCCAAATGTAACCACAAACTTCTTTGGATTGAGAGATCTCTCTTGTCCAACCTGAGGGGGATCCCTCACTCAAAAATGTAAAGTTTAAAGACTTTATAGCATAATTTCTAGAGAAACTAGGTCTAGGAAAAAGGGTTTAAACTTATTGGGTTGAAGTACAAATAGTATGGAAGGTGATAACCCATGATCAATTGTTCTTTCATTTATTTTACTTATGCAAGTAAAATCAACATCTTCTACAAGGGCTTGTTAGGCATGATTTTGGACATAGTAGCAGACTATAGTATAGGGGAGAAAAAATGAAGAAATAGATATTTCCTATGCGAATAATAATACTATTCATTCATAAGAAAGAAGGATTAAACAACAAAAATAACAATGATGAGTATAAAACATTTCATTTGAAATTGAAATCTGAAAGCAGTTGACTAGAGCATCTTAACTGAATTCTTATCAACCAATATAATTATACTCATAAAATGAAAGAGGATAACAGAATAACTGAGAAATACAAAAACATAACTCTAGACATCATACCATAAGAATCCTTGTAGAGTATAATCGATAACCCTGAATTCATAGGTATTATAATCATGAATTGACCACAAATTCTGAAAAACTAAAACCAAAACAATGTTGAACCATCAAAAACCATTTCATATGTATTTATGAGTTTAAATAAGCATATACAAAACATGATAAGGGTTTGAATTCACTGTATCACTGATCCAAACAATGGATCGATCCAAAATCAAAAGAGGAAAACTGTTATTTTAAATGTCTTTCCTCAAAAACAAAAACAATAAATTGTTTTTTGACTTTAAAACATAGAATTTTTTCTAAAAGAAAATAAAATTGTCTTTGAAGATGACTATCATGAAATGAAAATAGTAAAAACTCAAAAGCTGAATGTTGACTATACAAAGGCTGCATAGCAGCTGTGCAGTGACCAATGCTTTTTTCTTTCAAAATTGGTACGTGGTTGATAGCGGAAGGCTTGAGCTTTCTTCCACATCTTCTCCATGTCAACCTCTTAAAATCCTGACAGGTGGCTTCCTTCGAATATGCGTGCAAGAGTGTGGGCATGGTCTGCACAGTAGGGTTGCAATGACTATGTAACACCTTTAGAGTGGGTCAAATATCCAAACAGTAATACCTGTGTAAAAATTGAAGGATGTTATTGTAGATGATAGTTTTGTGAAGATAAAAATCTCTTAGTTTCTCTAAATTCTTTCCCATATTCCCAGAAAAGACTCTACAAAACAGTGACTTAAAATAGATTATTTGTGCAGTCTGAAAAATAGGCTTTGAAGATGCAATCAAATATTCTGATCCGTGTCACCTGTGCAAAATCGGGAATAGGTTATCATGCTCGGGTCTGTACTTAAGAAAAATCTCTTTCCATTTTCCAAAATTGTCCTCCATGTGGTTAGAAACCGTTCTGCACAATGGTGACAAAAACAATGAATTTAAGAGGAAATCACATTGCAGAGTGTAGAATCCCTCCACACGTGGCATGAGTGTAGGGAGTACTAGAAATTATTAGGGTGTAGGGGATATGTCAATTATGTTAACTTATCATGGAAATGATGCTAAAGGAATTTAGGTCTAGGGTAAAATGGGACTTAAACTTAGGATAAAAGGGAATTTAGGCCTAAAATAGGAATAAGGGATAACATGAATATTTGGGGATAGGGAAATTTTGAAAGAATAAGGGGATGAGGGAATAGGAATAGTAGGGCTAAGGAAGAAAATAGGGAATAGGAAATGAGGGAAATAGATGATAATAGAAGAGGGGGGATATTGTGATATTTGTGACCATGTTATTTATACATCATTCCTTTGATTGTAAACACACATTCAGGTGGACATACTAACAAACCCTCGAAACCCTGACTCAAAAATCATAATGAAAAATCTAAAAAATTATACACCCCTTCCCATGATTAAAATTTAATGACCAAGTGATGACCAAGCTCATGATGAATTTCCAGGTAGTAGAAGGGTGAACTAATGACAGTGAAAACATTTACGAATATGAACTTTACCATGAAAACAAAATTATTTTTGAAGACATTCGAGTACTAATAGACTAACTAACTAATATATGCTAATTTAGCAAATCGATTTAAGCCTGATTATGGCACAAGAGACTTGTTCATATGAATTTTGATAGCCTGATGAGAGTCAACAAGCTGGGAGATGTAAGAGGTTTGTTAAGATTATCAAGGCCCGATAATTCAATTTGCAAGTCATGTAAATTTGCTAAGCAGACTAGGACTCATTTCAAGACAAAAGAGTTCTCTTCATCTAGACCACTGGAGCTAATTCAAATAGATATATATGGCCCAACTAGATCAAAATCCCAATAGGAGAAAGGTATTTTATGTTTCTTATTCATTTTTTACCAAGGTCACTTAGATTGAGCTCTTAAAGGGAAAAAAAAAACGTTTGAAAACTTTAAAATTTTCAAAGCTTAAGTAGAAAGTGAGAAAGAGCTCAGGATCAAATTCTTAAGATCAAATAGAGGAGGAGTATACAATTGAAGAGAATTTGAATAATTCTATGAAGAGCATGGCATAAGGAGGTAGTAGTCTACGACTAGAACTCCACATCAAAATGGAGTAGTTAAGAGAAAGAACATAAAAATATAGGAAATGGCCAAAGCTATGATGGATGAAGGAGATGTACCTGACATATTTTGGGGAGAAACAACACAAGCAACAATGTACCTATCAAACAGAGCACAAGTCAAGCTGAATAGTGATAAAACTCCCTATGAGTTGTGGAAGGGGAGACCTACATTAGATAAACACTACAAGGTGTTTGGGAGAAAATGCTTTATCAAAAGGAATGATAAAAATACCAGAAAGTTTGATTCATGCAATGATGAGGATATATTACTTGGGTACTCTACTCAAAGTAAAGGATACAAGTGCTACAACAAACGAACAAAGAGGGTTGAGGATTACATTGATGTAGTAGTAGATGAAATAACTTCACAACCTGAGTCCTCCAAAGGAAACATGAACTCATGTGGAGAAGAGAGTTCAGGCATCAGGCCCTCAGATCAAAATGAAAAAGATTCAAATAACGAATACATGGAAATGAGAACAACTCCAAGGCCAAAAACACCTTCCAGGTATGTACAAAAATAACACCTTGATAGTCAAATTCTTGGAGATCAAAGACTTGTTGTTCACACCAGGAGGAAATTTTTTGGCAGTTTAAGTTGTGCAAATCTTGCTCTGCTATGTGAGGTTGAGCCTAAAAACCTTAGGTAAGAAAGTGAGGATAAGTTCTCGGTGAGAGATATGAATGAAGAACTTAATGAAATTAAAAAGAATGACAGTTGGGAGCTTGTCCCAAGACCTAGAGAGAAAAATGTCATATGTACAAAATGGGCCTTCAAAAAATAAGCTAAATGAGCTTAGTCAAGTAATTAGGAACAAGGCTTGATTAGTTTGAAAAGGGTATTCCTAGATAAAAAGGATGGATTTTGACGAAACCTTTGCACCAGTAGATAAATTGGAAGCTATCAGAATGTTTCTTGCCATTGCCAGTCATAAAACTTCAAGGTATATTAGATGGATGTGTAGTCTACATTTCTCAATCGATATATGGAAGAAGAAGTTTATATTAATCATCCAGAAGGATTCACGCTCACCGAAATGAAGGGTTTGTGTGTAAACTAAAAAAGGCCTTATATGGACTCAAAAAGGCTCCGAGAGCCTGATATGAAAGACTAGATTGATACCTTAAGAAAAAAGGCTCTAAGAAATGTATTGTAGACAACAATCTATACATAAAGGATGAATAAGATCATCAACTAATTGTAGTTGTGTATGTGGATGAAATAATCTTTGGCAGCGATCTAGAACAATTGGGACGTCAATTCACAAATTGTATGCAGACTAAATTCAAGATGTCTATGACTGGAGAATTGTCCTTCTTCTTAGGAAGGAAAATTTATCAGTTAAAAAATGGTGTATTTATCTCCCAATCCAAGTACCTACGAGAAAAGCTGAAGAAGTTTTAGCTGGAAGATTGCAAGCCAGATATCGCTTGTATGGCTATAAGCTTCAAATTGTGTAAAGAAGATGAGACATCACTAGTAAATCGAACTGAGTATAGATCAATGATAGAAATATTTGTGTATATCACAACTTCGAGATCAGACATCATGCAAGTAGTGGGTCTTGTGTCCATATTTCAAGCTTTTCCTCATGAAAGTAATGTCATTAACGTCAAAATAAATTTCGAAAATCTTCAAGGAACAACTGATTATGGACTATGGAATGCTAAAAGAAAAGAGTTTAAGTTGAAGGCATATACTGATGTTGATTGGGTAGGTAGTATTGATGAGAGGAAGAGAATCTCAACTATAACATTCTTTTTGGGAAACTGCTTAGTGTCTTGGGTTAGCAAGAAATAAGCCTCCATTTATTTATCAATTGCTAAAGCAGAGTATATTGTAGCAGCCACTTGTTGCTAAAAAATTCTATTGATGAAGTAGACCTTGAAAGATATTAAGGTAAAGTTGACTGATCCTATTCTAATAATATATGATAATACTAGTGCCATCAATATCTCTAAGAATCCTGTCATTCAATCAAAGACCAAGCACATCCCTATCAAGTTCCATTTCTTAAGAGAATAGTTCTCAGCCAATGTTGTTCAACTTGAATATGTGGCCACTAGAGACCAACTAGAATATATCTTTACTAAGACACTAGAAAGAGAACCCTTTGAATATCTGAGGAAACAGATAGGAGTTGTTACTCATCCTCCCAAATGACTCAACTATAGTGTGTTTTGGAATCTACTCAGCATGTGAGATCAATTGAAGAGTAGGCTGCAGTGGTTTAGATGGAGTATTCAAGGGAATCTTTTGCCATTGATGTCAAAGGGGAAGAAGATTATTGGTGTATCCATGAAGAACAAAAATGAAGAAGACCATGCCTAGTTTGAGGGGGAGGTTATGTTGTTTCCATCAATGCCAAAGGGGCAGACTGTTGGATAGTTGACATTATCTAGATGGTTAGTGGATGCAAGTGTATTGGCATTGATGTCAACCAGATAATCTTGGAGGTTTGTGGCAATAGATGCTAGCATTGATATGCATGATGTGTCAAGATTAGGGAGATTCATATGGTTGTTGTAGTCTATGGTAGAGAATCACCATAGTAGCATCCTTATTGGAGAAACCATAAAATGATGACTATGGTGGTTGGGAGCCAAGGATTCCAGGCACAAGAGAAGGGACAAGGTGAAAATAACAACAGAGAGTTTGCAGCCATTTGTTGGGTAGTGATTGGGCTCAAATATTACATCGGACCCTCTCCACTGAAATGTGATCTAAACTATATTTCCAATCGTGTGTGGAAATTTGTAAATGGCCTTCTAGATCAAAAGTTATTGATTTCCAAATTTAGCATCTTGATGTCTTAAGCAGGCCGAAATATTCGAGTAGGATGGAATTTCGGGACCTTGGGAGGACAAAATTTCGAAAGGTTGGAGTTTTGGGAGCCGACTCTCGGAATCTCATATTGGATCTCGGTAGTTTTATTTGAAAGGAACCTGATATTGAAAGGGGTGAGTTGGTAGAACATCAGAACAATGAATATTGGAGCAGGTGAGAACCTCGAAGGTTCAGAACTTCAGACATTACAATCTTGTAATTTATTAGTAATCGATTTTCTTTGAAAGTGTTGAGGGATGCATAACAGAGATTTATGAAGGAATTTTCATGCAAAACTAAAGAACGAGGGACCCTATCTCTCTCCTTAGACATGACACATGGCAACAGGTGATTGATATTGAGGATATGACAAGGGAAGATGACGTCAGCATGATGTGGCTATACGAAGGACACATGGCAGTGATATTCAACATTTTTGGGTGGTCTAATATGAAAAATCCATGTGACACTTGTCACCACTAAGGAGGAACCACAAGGATATGATGACTTCAACATGACATCGTCTCAGAGGTTAGAACATTAAAAGTTCCAATCCAATATGGAATGGGCTTTGATCTGGAGTATAACTCGATTGTGAGGATCCCAAGAACCAAGGGCATATAGAAGACCAAGCACTCAAGTGCTATGGAGTATTTCGGAGGAAGGAGACATTGTAACTCAGTTATAAAAGCATTTTGAAAATGTTACGATGGATGGAGCCTCCAATGTTGAGTGGCACGTGGTCAAGGGTGATCAAAAGAACCAAGAGTGGAGAGACAACCTAACACCTAAGTTTTGTGAAGACGCCACATGGAAGGTAATTTAGTGGTAAGAATTTTGGAACATCTCCATAATTGAATTGTGAGAAAGTTCTGATTCCTGGGATCTCCAATGTTTGTGGAACTTGGTTGTGCAAGCCCAAAAGAACCAAAGTCAAGAGATATAAAATAGGGATATAGTCCCCTAAAAGGAGCCTGAAGGCCTTAGAACTTGAATGTTATGTTGCTAGTCATGACACCCGATCTGTTATGAAACCAGCTCACAAAAAAATAGAAAAGATAGATCAACGCCTTAGAATTCAGCCTCTTTGACGGGGAAACCTCCTTTACGTTACATAAATGAACAATTATTGGATGATACAAATGAAAAGACCTCCTTTCCATATATAGGAGTCTATGGGATCATAATATAATCAGAGCCGACATAACAATAATAATGTAAGGGCACAATAATAACAACAGTGGGCTTCTATGGGGAACAATAGTAACAATATGGGCACTACATGGGTACATCAATATAATAAGGGGGTTGTACTAATAACAATAAGGGGTTGCACTAGTAGTATAGGGGCCTAACATGCCCCTCTCCTTCAAAAAGTGTTTTCCTCAATGCTTGAGTAGTTCTTGATGCTTCTGTATAAAATTTTTGTCCTCCCATGTAGAATCTTCAGTGGGTAAGTTCTTCCACTTGATGAGATACTCTGAAATTTAGCGATTCCATAGTTGTTGGGTTCTTGTTTCTGTGACTGCTCGAGGTTCCAATATGATTTTTCCTCCCTCTTCAATTTCTGGCAATATTATTTGAATTGGTATCTTTTGCAACTTTTGAATAAGTGGCCATACTTCTTCGTCCTTCTTCCATTCATCCCTTGCTTCGTTTAT
>APFE030178816.1:20569-33389 GCA_000404065.3 Pinus taeda
CTTGAGATGTAGCAGTAAAAATACCCAATCACCTACATCAAAACATTTTTCACTATGATGTTGATCTACCTGTTGTTTCATTCAATTTTGCACCAAAGTGGCGTTATTCTTTTAAAGTTGGAGAACTTGTTGTTGATGCTCGATGTGATCTTTCACTGCTTGAACATTTTTCTTCTTGATATGTCCTTCTATCTTTAGAGTTTGAGGAGTGGTAATTTTTTCCAATCCTTTACAAGATATGGTTGGATTCATTTCATGATGCTTGATGCGATCATTCACTTCTTGAACATTTTTCTTCTTGATATGTCCTTCTATCTTGATAGTTTGAGGAGTGGTAATTCCGACCAATGAATTACAAGATATGGTTGGATTAATTTCTTCTTTCTTGACATGATATTTCACTTCTTGTACCTTTTTCTTCTTGATATTTCCTTCTATCTTGAGAGTTTAAGGAGTTTTAATTCTTGCCAATGCTTTACAAGATATGGTCTGATTCATTTCTTCTTTCTCTGGGGTTCAGTCCTGGAATATATCCTCTTCTCTTGATGTTTTTTGATCCTTTTCTTCCTCCTCTTCATACTCTATGTAAAATAATTTCTTCTCGGCACAATTATGACCTTTAGTGCATTTGCTATAACAATTGTAACAAAGCCCTTTCTCTCTTTTTTCTTCCAATTGTTGTGGTGTAACCCTTGTAGGTTGTGGGAGGCTAGGAGAAACAACACTTCCATATTTATAGTTGTGAGGGGTAGACTTCCTTGTTGCCATAATTTTACTTTCCACTATGTAACAAAGGCCTTTTACTCTTTCCAATTGTTGTGGTGTTGATCTAAAGAAGGTGTTTCTCTTTGTATCCTCAGAATGTGCTATCATTTCCTCCATGAAAATTGACCACGTAACAAGTTGTTTACGAGAACAAAGCCCTTTATACCATAAAAATTGATCCGGTTCTAAATATGAAGATGCAATAGATACCTTTTGTAACAGCGGTACACCATGTTGATCAAAATATTGCTCCATTTGAAGTATCCAATTTATCGGATCCTTGCCATCAAACTTCCTCATATCGCCTTTTCTTGATTTTAGGAGCTTGATATTTAAATGACTATAACTCTATAATTTAGGCTCTTCCAGTTCTGAATTGTGAACTGTAGTAGCCCTCTATGTCCTCTTTCTAACGCCACTAGTTTGATCGAATTTAGATTCTCCAGGGAAGAGTTATTCCAAATCTCCCGCAGTGACTTGATTATAGACTAGTTCAGTAGAGCGAACTTGTACGACGTGCCACGAGTCACTATTTTGACCTTTGGCTCTGAAAAATATATACAAGAAACTACAATCCATCCTCTTTCTATACCTTCTTATGAAATTTCAATCCGATGCTCAGAGAGAAAGTTATAATGATTTTCCCTAGGTCACTTGTTTGGAATGTAATTTAGGAGTCTGAAAAAAGACCAAATTCCTCAGATCATATCTTTGTAAATATAGTGCGAAAAGCTCTGAAATTCAAACCCAAGGTTAAGTGCAATTTCTTCTCAAATGGGTTTTTTTTAGCTTTTGAAACGTCAAGAAAAAAAGTTATAGCAAAAATTCCACGATGATCTATTTGGAGCAGCGAAACCCTAGAATCCAAAGCTCCGATACCAAATGTTATGAAACCAGCTCACAAAAAGATAGAAAAGATAGATCAACGCCTTAGAATTCAGCCTCTTTGAGGGAAGCAACCTTTACATTACATAAATGAACAATCCTTGGAATGAATACAAATGACAAGACTCCTTCCTATATATAGGAGTCTAAGGGGTCATATATATCAGAGCCGACATAACAATAATAATGTAAGGGCACAATAATAACAATAGTGAGCTTCTATGGGGCACAATAGTAACAATATGGGCACTACATGGTTACATCAATATAATAAGGGGGTTGTACTAATAACAATAAGGGGTTACACGAGTATTATAGGGGCCTAACACAGTCCTATGGAGGAAATGTGATAAAAGGGTTAAGCAGAAGGAGCTAAAGTCCAATCAGGATATTTCCATTTCATAAGGTATTTTCAATAAAAGTTACGAAATAAAATGGCTCCAATATTACAGTACAAAGTGTTAAAGGATGAATGAATCAACAACCAGAGAGTAAATGCATGCAGAAGAGTTGGTGTCGCAGGAGTAATGGAAACTGCAGTGATCACTGGGTCCAGGTGACAAGGACCATGATTCTCAAAAAATAATTGTTGGGCTTGTCTTGATGTTGAAACAATTCCATCTTTGATCTCACGTGCACACCTTATAAAAATAAATGAAGAAAAGAGAAGTTGTGTTGAAGTATATTCAAGCTCTGTGAGCCATGAATAAGCATGGGGAGTCACATTGGACTGTGCAGGTGGACTGAGATTAAATTCCCAGCATGGAGAATCACATAGGGAGATGGTGAAGCGAACGAAGCCTATACTCATGTTTTAATGCAGGGACAAAATTTGTGGAGTATGACACATCAAAATAATGGAGTTCGATACTAGGAGTACACACTTGGGTAGTGTGGATGGTAGTGTAGCAGAGGAACAAAGCTCATGATTTCCATTGAGCAACTAGGGGGAATACATTATTATTGTTGAAAATAGCAACAAGAAATGATAAAAAATAGAATCCAAAATATTCCAATTTTAATTTGTTCTTGAATTAAAATTGTGAATTAGAAATCGAATTTAGTCTCACTAGCTGCATGAAAAATAATGAATTAATTCATTATGGATTAATTAGTTGGAGAAATTCAAGTTAGAAGTATTTGTGAAGTCATGCAACATTTATCCCTTAAATTAAGGAGATTATCCCTTAATTAAGGTGATAAGATTGAGTTATATTTGAGTTTTAATTAGCTAGCTCAGTTTATTGAGTTAAGTCTAGTTAAATTAGTTCCAAACTGTTTGAGGAACTAATTATGAGTTCAGTCAATTAATGCATGCATGCATCAAACTAGTGTACTCCAGATAATTGAAGATTCTCTGATCAGTGACTCATGCATGTCTATTCTGAGAAAGACCTAGTTGAGATTAAAGATAGGGACAATGTACTATCAGTTGCATGTTTTCTCCTATTAAGGAAACTCATGCATGCAGAAGGAGTAAGGTTCCTTGAGGATTACACAATTTTACAGGGTGTGAGATTAGTGTGAGTGATCAGTGTTACACTTGGTAACAGGAGGATCACCCAGGAGAAACTGCACAAGAAAATAGGAGGCTTGGAGGGTAAAGAAGAAGGTTTGTGAGAAGCCTTGTTTGCCTGTAAGCATCTAGAAATATTTTAATGACAGCTGGTTAGTTGTGAGAGCTAAGGCTTTGTATTATTCTGATATATTTCCACCTTGTATGATAATACAGATAGTGGGGTTTTTAGATGAGGCTTTCCCCTGAGTATTTTCTATGTTTCATGTGCATTGATTCTTCTTCTGGTTATATGTGTTCAGCTCATTCTTGCTCAAACATTTAAGCTTCTGCAAATTGATAGTAGAAGTAGGCTATTGTATTTTGCTTTTGTTATATTGCATTATTGGGTTAACCTGCAGCAGATCTACAGAATTGAATTTGTAGACAGAATTTATACATGGTATCAGAGCTGAGTTTATCAGAGTAGTGAACAGTATATGGAGAAGAGAATTCAAAGTTTGAAGTTTAGAGTTGCAGGTGAAAATTGAATTCATCTCATACTTCAAGGTTTGTCAATGGTGTTCTATGGCTTGAGACTCGAGTACACCTTGGAAGGCAGCTCGAATTACATAGCATGGAAAAGTCGCATGGAGGTTGTATTAGAAGACAACGACTTGAAGGATTTCATTGATCAAGAAATCTAAAAGCCAGCTTCAACTAATGCACAAGAGTTGGCTGAGTGGAAGAAGTGTGTGGCGAGAGTGAGACAGATCATCCTTGAGGGAGTTTGAGACCATATTGTCTCAAGTCTCCATGGGAAGGATACTCCATATTCAATGTGGAAGACATTGAAGGACCTCTACCAGAACAGTAGCGACCAGAGGAAATTGGCACTCAAGGATAAGCTTCGAAAAATCAAGATGGAGAGCTGCGATACTATTTCCACATATCTTAACAAGCTCACCACTTGGATAGATGTGCTTAGAAGTGTGGGAATAACTACTGCTGATGATGATATTGTGAGCCTCACTCTCCTGGGCCTTCCAAAGAGATGGAATAACTACCAGGACTCTGTAAATGGAAGGGAGAAACTGCTGGATTGGGAACAACTGTGGTTGGATCTCATGTAGGAGGAGATCAAGAGGAGATGGTTCTTCATCCAAGGATGATGATGAATAAAATTTGGCCTTAGAAAGTAGGGAAATGAAAGGGAAGGGGAAGGCTTCCCATTCTGAATCGAATTCTTCTCATGGAGGGAAGAAGGGCGACAAGTCTAAAGTGAGATGCTTTAATTTTCATGAGATGGGACATTATGCGACTAATTTCCCATCGAAGAAGTCCAAGAAGGGATTCTTGGAAGGATAAGAAGGTGAGGCATTAACATCTCAGTTCAAAATGGACTTTACTCTCATCACATGCATGGTGTCATCAATGATGGGTTGTTGTTGGTATCTTGACAGTGGAATCTCATTCCACATAACCGGCGATAAAAGTTTATTCAGTACCTTGGAGGAGAAATACCTCAAGATGCACATAGAGATGGGTGACGAAGAAAGGTATAGTGTTTCAGGAGTGGGCACGATTGCTTTTCAGAGGGAGCATGGAGCTCCTATCACCTTGACAGATGTGAAGTATGTGCCTGGACTGAAGAAGAACTTGGTATCGGTTGCGATGTTGGAGGACAAAGGCTACGATGTTGTCTTCGGTAAGGGAAAATTTTTCCTTAGACACATCAACACGAGACAGGTGAAACAGATCGGTTCATGAGTCAAGAACCTGTATGCTCTTAAGGTTCAAGATACATGCAAAGCCTTGAGGAGCAAGGAAAATGTTATAGGCTTGGTGGTTGAGAGGGAGAGTAAATTACCTCTCAACATGCAGCCCTAGAAGAAGTCTCAGACAATTGTGGAGGAGCCACAATTAGAGAAGTGGGCAAAGGGATCACATGTAGCCATACCTCCAGGTGTGAGGTGGGGGTGATGTGACGTGATAGTCCCAAGAAGGTTGAAATTAGGCAGGGTCCATTGAGAGGTTTTATCTCATGGATTGTACCTTGCTACGGGAGCCCAAAGTATAGAGTAGCGGAGGAATCAGCGGAATTAATGCAGTCAGAGATCAAAGTGACAGAGGATAGGGAAGTTAGATAATGAAAAGCATAGAGAAGGATTGACAAAAGTGTAGAAAGGCTAAGTCAATAGAAGCGCAGAGTTTTTCAGTTGACAGAGGCAATAGCAGTCAGAGACTTTGATGACAGATGCATCCTACTGATTCAGGTTGGATTTTTTTTTTTTGTTTCTAGAGTTGTTGGAGAAACAACACTAGGGAGAAGTGTTTCATGCATAACATTCCAAAGGTTCAGGATCGTGATCAAGTTGAATTCCTTTCTTGTTGAGAGGGAGTGTTGAAAATAGCAACAAGAAATGATAAAAATAGAATCTAGAATATTCCAATTTTAATTTGTCCTTGAATTAAAATTGTGAATTAAAATTCGAATTGTCTCACTAGCTGCTTGAAAAATAATTAATTTATTCATTATGGATTAATTAGTTGGAGAAATTCAAGTTAGAAGTCTTTGTGAAGTCATGCAACAATTATCCCTTAAATTAAGGATATTATCCCTTAATTAAGGAGATAAGATTGAGTTATATTTGAGTTGTAATTAGTTAGCTCAGTTTACTGAGTTAAGTCCAGTGAATTTAGTTCCAAATTGTTTGAGGAACTAATTGTGAGTTTAGTTAGTTAATGCATGCATGCATCCAACTAGTGTACTCCAGATAACTCAAGATTCTCTCATCTGTAACTCATGCATGTCTATTCTGAGAAAGACCCAATTGGGATTAAAGACAGGGACAATGTACTATCAGTTGCATGTTTTCTCCTATAAAGGAAACTCATGCATGCAGAAGGAGCAAGGTTCCTTGAGGATTGCACATTTTTACAGGGTGTGAGATCAGTGTTACACTTGGTAACAGGAGGATCACCGAGGAGAAACTGCAGAAGGAAATAGGAGGCTTGGAGGGTAGAGGAGAAGGTTGTGAGAAGCCATGTTTGCCTGTGAGAATCTAGGAGGATTGTAATGAGAGTTGGTTAGCCGTGAGAGCTAAGGCTTTGTATTATTCTGATATATTTCCACCTTGTATGATAATACAGATAGTGGGGTTTTTAGCCGAGGCTTTCCCCTGAGTATTTTTTGTGTTTCATGTGCATTGATTCTTCTTCTCGTTATATGTGTTTAGCTCATTCTTGCTCAAACATTTAAGCTTCCACAAATTGATAGTAGAAGTAGGTTATTTTATTTTTCTTTGGTTATATTGCATTATCGGTTTAACCTGCAGTAGATCTATAAAACTGAATTTGTAGACAAAATATCTACAATTATTGTGTATGTGCTGAAGAGAGTGGAGAAGTGTGTGGAAAACTTGAGCAACTAGCCCAAGTATTGAACTAAAGTTGAGTGTTATAGAGAGCCTATTGAATAGAAGACTGAGAATGGAGTAATGCCCATACGAACTCATAATGCCCATACCTGCTCCGAAACATTATCTTCTAAATTTCCTCTTCTTTAAAGTGTACCTAATGGTATCTTGATCTCAGATCAATCTTTGAGAACACTGCTACTCCCTTCATCTGATTGAATAAGTCATCAATCCTTAGCAACATATAGTTGTTCTTAATGGTCACCTTGTTAAACTGCCTGTAATCAATGTGTAGTCTGAGAGTACCATCCTTTTTCTTTAAAAATAACACGGGTGCAACCCACGACAATACACTTGGCCTAATGTATCCCTTTTCAAGCATTTCCTTCAATCGTAACTTTGATTCTTCTAACTCTAGAGTGCTCATCCTATAAGGTTCCCTCGATGCTAGTGTTGCCCCTGGTACCAACTTAATGGAAAAATCCACTTCTTTGTGAGGCAACAACTTTGAAATATTTGCAGGAAACACATCCTGAAACTGCTGTAAGATTAGGTACCTAATTAATACCTCCACATCCTTAACATCCTTACCTTTATCACTGGAAATGTGTACTGCAAATACCATACACCCATTTTTGCAATTGATCTTTTTCTGCATAGTTGTCACCATTCTAACCAATGTTTCCTTCTTCTTAACCTGCAAGACTCTTTGTTCTCCATTGTCATTAAGCACTCAATGGCCTTGTCATAAGGATCCACTTAGGTCATATGAATATATAACCTATCCATACCAAAAATCATACTATATGATCCCAACTATAATACATTCAAATGTGTTTAGGTAGGAATACCATTCAACTCGAATGCACAAGCTCTTACCTAGTGATGCACTCTCTTCTTTGTAGCTGTAGCCAACTACACTAACCAGGATTCTACATGCACTTATTTATTCAAACAACACTTATCCACTAGGTTAGGACTAACATAACTATAATTATATCCAAGGTCATTCAAAATAGAAACAACTTTATCTCGAAGATTATTATCCATCTCGATAACAATTTCCTGGTGATCCACCTGCTTGTTATCTAATGCTGCATAGATACAAGGAATAATCTACCCAACATACCCAGAAGTCTTCACCTCTTGTGTATTGTAGATCTGAGACCTACCACCCTGATACTATGGAAAATCTCTCTTGAAATGCTACTTGCCACATATCTACAACAGTCCCATACCATCACCTCCATTATGCTTCCCTCCAGGCTATGACCCATGTCCCTGTCTAACTACATTGAACTTCTTATTAGGTGAAAAATTTATTTCTCACTTGCATCCTAAGGCCCTTTTCTTTTCGACTGCCATTTATCTTTATCTTTTCTTTTCCCTTTCGAGCCTTACTACTATTTTATCTTACATTTTTACTACTTTTACTGTTGCACAAGAAAAGGACAGAGGGAACAAAGTATCTTTTGGAAAGAATTCCCTAGCAAGAATTAAGGGTAAGGGAATAGTTAGTCTTGATTAAAAGACTAAAGCCAAAAATGTGTTGTATGTATAAGTTATCAAGCATAATTTGCTTGATTTAATTCAGATGTACGATAATACCTTTAATGTGACCTTTCAATCTGTGGACTCTGAGATCCGAAATGAAGAAAATGGAAAGATGGTGGGAAAATAAGTTAGAACTCCCAATTATATATGTGATTGATGACTCTAGAGTAAGATGATATTTGAGCAAGTTGAATGAAGCTTGGTTATGGCACAAGAGACTTGGTCATAAGAATTTTGATAGCCTAATAAGAGTCAGCAAGATGGGAGTTCTAAGAGCTTTTCTAAGATTGTCAAGGCTTGATAATTCAATATGCAAGTAATGTAAATTTGGTAAGCAGACTAGGACTCATTTCAAGAAAAAATAGTTCTCTTCATCGAGACCATTGGATCTAACTCACATAAATATATATGGCCTAACTAGAGAAAAAAACCCAAGAGGAGAAATGTATTTATGATGCTTATTGATTATTTTACCAGGGCCACTTTGATCATGCTCTTAAAGGAAAAATAAAAAGAGTTTAAACAATTTGAAAATTTTAAAGCTCAAGTAGAAAATGAGAAATATCTCAAGGTCAAATGCTTAAGATCGGGCAGAGGAGGAGAATACACTCGAAGAGAATTTGAAGAATCTATGAAGATCATGGCATAAGGATGCAGTATTTTGTGGCTAGAACTCCACAATGAAATGGAGTAGTTGAGAGAAAGAACATAACAATCTAGGAAATGGAAAAATATATGATGGATGAAGGAGATGTACCTCACATCTTCTAGGGAGAAGAAACATAAGCAACAATGTATCTATCAAATAAAACACAACTCAGGCCTAATAGTGTAAAACTCCCTATGAGTTATGGAAGGGGAGACCTGCATCTGATAAACACTACAAGTTGTTTGGGAGCAGCTTCTTTCTCAAAAGGAATGATAAAAATATAAGAAATTTTGATTCACGCATTGATGAGGATATATTATTTGGGTACTCTACCCAAATTAAAGGGTACAAGTGCTACAACAAACGAACAAAGATGGTTGAGGATTGCCTTGATGTAGTAGTAGATGGAATAGCTTCACAACCTAGGTCCTCCAAAGGAAACATGAACTCAGATGGAGAAAAGAGTTCAGGCATTAGGCCCTTAGATAAAAATGAAATAGATTCAAATAACAAAGATGTGGAAATGAGCACAACTCTAAGGCCCAAAACACCTTCCAAGTATGTATGAAAAGAACACCCTGAGAGACAAATTATTGGAGATCAAAGACTTGGTGTTTAGACCAGGAGGAAATTTGTTGGTAGTTCAAGTTGTGCAAATCTTTCTCTGCTATCTCAGGTTGAGCCTAAAAATATCAGGTAGGAAAGTGAGGATATGTTCTGGGTGAAAGATATGAATGAAGAACTTAACCAAATTGAGAAGAATGACACTTGGGAGCTTGTCTGAAGACCTAGAGAGAAAAATTCCATAGGTGCAAAATGGGTCTTCAAAAATAATCTAAATGAGAAGAGTTGAGTAGTTAGGAACAAGGCTCTATTATTTTGCAAAGGGTATGCCCAGATAAAAAGGATAGATTTTGAGGAAACCTTTGCAACAATAGCTAAACCGGAAGCTATCAGAATGTTTCTTGCCTTTTCTAGTCATAAAAACATCAAGGTATATTATATGGATGTGAAGTTGGCATTTATCTATGGAGATCTGGAAGAAGAAGTTTATATTGAGCAGCCAGAAGGATTCATGTCCACCGAAATGAAGGGTTTGTGTGTAAACTAAAAAAAGGCCTTATATGCACTCAAATAGGCTCTGGGAGATTGATATGCAAGACTAGATTGATACCTTCAACAACAAGGTTTTAAGAAAGGTAATGTAGACAAAAATCTATACATTAAGTCGGAATAAGATCATCTACTAATTGTAGTTGTGCATCTAGATGACATAATCTTTGGCAACAATTTAGAACAATTTGGACGTCAATTAACAAATTGTATGTAGTCTGAGTTCGAGATGTCTATGATTGAAGAATTGTCCTTCTTCTTATGAATGCAAATTTCTCAGTCGAAAAATGGGGTATTTATCTCCCAATCCGAGTACCTATGAGAAACTCTAAAGAAGTTTTAGCTAGAAGATTACAAGCGAGTTAACAATCCTATTGCTACAAACTACAAATTGTGAAAAGAAGATAAGACACCATTAGTAAATCAGACTGAGTATATATCAATGATAGGAAGCTTGTTGTATCTCACAACTTTGAGACCAAACATCATGCAAGCAATGGGACTTGTGGCCATATTTCAAGATTTTCCTCATGAAAGTAATGTTATTGTTGTCAAAATAATTTTCAAATATCTTCAAGGAACAATTGATTATGGACTACAACATGCTAAAAGAAAAGAGTTTAAGTTGAAGGCATATACTAATGGTTATTGGGCATGTAGTATTGATGAAAGGAAGAGCACCTTAGTTGTAGCATTCTTTTTGGGAAACTTCTTAGTGTCTTGGTTAAGCAAGAAACAAGCCTCCATTTATTTATCAATTTTTGAAGCAGAGTATATTTTAGCTTCCACTTGTTGCTCACAAATGCTATGGATGAAGCAGACCTTGAAGAAAATTAAGGTTGAGTTAACTGATCCTATTCCAATCATGTCTTATAATACTAGTGCCATCAATATATCTAAGAATCATGTCATCCAATAAAAGACCAAGCACATCCATATGAAGTTACATTTCTTAAGAGAGTAGGTCTTAGCCAATGTTGTTAGACTTGAATATTTGGCCACTAAAGACCAACTTGCATATATCTTTACTAATACACTGAAAGAGAACCCTTTGAATATCTTAGCCAACATATAGGAGTTGTTAGTCCTCCTCCCAAATGACTCGACAATGGTGTGTTATGGTAGCTACTCAACGTGTTGGATTAATTGAAGAGTAGGCTATAGTGGTTTATGTTAGGATATTCAGACACATAGGAATAGTTAAGTATAACTTGGTCTAGTATAGAGTTAGGTAAAGTGTGTTTCTTTACTATGTACATTTGTAACTTACAATCCGACGGTCACGATATGTAGCGATCTGACGGTTCATTCTCTCCTCGGTATTACCGACACTTGATCTGTGGCTTGACACCTGATTGGTCCATGAATTCTATTTAAAGCGCATGGAGGGTCATTTGTAGGTTAACCGTGCATGAGAAAAGCTTATGTAAATTTTCATTCTTTTATTAATAAATTGCCTGTAGTGGCCACGTTGTCACAGGCCGTGGACTGTTTCCCTCTTTGAGGGTTTTAACCACATCAAAATACTGGTGTATTGATCTGTGATCTGTTTGTGAGCGGTGTCCTTTTGGTGTTTTATCTGAGGAACTTACCCTGTAAATTCTTACATGGTATCAGAGCTATTTGAGGGCCGCGTCCGTTGTTGATCCAAATCTGAAGCCGGTAGAACTGCATGCGACTGCCATCTCCTAGATCTATTGTTTCTGACTGCTTTCGGGCCGAGAGGACTACTCTTTTGTGTTGGGAGCATTTGTTCCAGTGAGGAACCCCTTTCGTTTCACGCGAAAAGGTTTCCGGTAGCCCTAGCTGCGTCATTTTTTAGATCTGGAGGTATACAGTTTTTATTTGCAGTTTATTGTTATTTTCTCTCTGTTTATTTCGGTTTCGGTTTATTTAGCTCTTTTTATCACCGGATCTATACCTTACATTTCTGCGTATGCTCTTTGCCCTGCAACTCTATGCGATCTGGGCAAATCAGAAATAGAAAGGAAGAATTTTTCTCATGCGTATCCTCTTTTCCCTGCACCTTAGTGTGATCTCGGAAAATCAGAAACATTGAGGAAAATATTTAGTTTCCGGGTAGAGCTAACTTTAAGCCGTAAGGCTTGTTTTTTTTTCATGTCCGTGTTGGGTTTTGTGTTTTTGTTTTGTAGGGAGGAGAAGAGCTTTCTCAAGCAAGCACGCAATCCAAAGCATCCGTGACTAAAAGAAAACAAAGGCCCCCCCCCCTCTCTCTCTATCTTTTTGTTTTGTATAGCTCACTTGGTTCAAGGCTAATTTAAGAGAGTAGAGGTCTTGGGTTCAAATCTCCTTTTTGTTGAAAAAGGAGCGTTTTTTTTCATTTCCGCACATTCTCGCACTTTGCCGGCGCCTTCATCAACATTTTTTTAAAAGGTCATAACTTCTTCATCTGGAAGCCGTTTTCAGAGCCGTTTTTTTTTAACCAGCCTAATTTTTCAATCTCTTTCCATTGGAACACTTAGATTCAGCATATATAGCTCTAGTTTCTGTCAAAATGGAAATTTCATGCCAAGTTATCCTTGACAGCACCAACTACTTCCAATGGTGGTCCTACATTGTGGATTTACTTAGAAGTAAAGGTCTTTACCGAATAGCCATAAGCCAAGAAACCAAGCCAAAAGATGAAGAGAAATCAGCCAAATGGGAAAATAGGCAAGATCAAGCACGTGGGTTGATAGGGATGTCTATCTCTCCCGATCTTAGATTCCATATTACTGAACTTGATACTCCTGATGAAGCAATGAAGAAGATTACTAAAGTTTTTGGAATAAAAAATGAATTTAGAGTCCATCAACTTGAAAATGAGTTTCTTACATTGGACCCCAATATTTTTTCTTGCATTGAAGATTTCTTGTCCAAGTTCAAGACCATTAGACTTCTCTTGGAAGGTGTTAAGGTTAAGAAAGAAGATAGTGCCCT
>APFE030178816.1:35669-52221 GCA_000404065.3 Pinus taeda
TGGCCACGTTGGCACAGGCCGTGGACTGTTTCCCTCTTTGAGGGTTTTAACCACATCAAAATACTGGTGTATTGATCTGTGATCTGTTTGTGAGCGGTGTCCTTTTGGTGTTCTGTCTGAGGAACTTACCCTGTAAATTCTTACAGTTTAGAGGCAGTATTCAAGGGAATCCTTTGGCATTGATGTCAAAGGGGAAGAAGACCATGCCTAGTTTCAGGGAGAGCTTATGTTGTTGCCATCAATGCCAAAGGGGGATATTGTTGGATAGTTGGCATTTTCTAGATGGCTAGTGGCTACAAGTGTGTTGGTATTGATGTCAACCATATCAACTTGGAGTTTTATGGCAGTAGATGCTAGCATAGATATGCTTGATGTGTCAAGATTAAGGAGATTCCTATGGTTGTTGTAGTCTATGGTAGAGAATCACCATAACAGTAGGCTTATTGGAGAAGCCATAAAATGATGACTATGGTGGTTGGGAGTCCAAGATTCCACACACAAGAGAAGGGTGAAGGTGAAAATAACAACAGATTGTTGTTGGGTGCGGGATCCCCCAAGGGATGTTTTGGGGCTTAGAGCCCACATTTTGGTCAAAGATTGTAATTTTGATGTAAAGACTCCGCCTTTTTTGGGCGCAGAATGTGTAGTTTGTAAAAGAGTCATAGGGTTGTCTTCCATTAATTTTGTTATTGTAATGTCAGCTGTTAAGACATCTAACCTAAAAAAATGAGGAACTCATGATGTGTGCGAGATAGATTTGAAGTGAAAAGTCTAGTTTTGGGTTGTAGAGTAGGAGAATGCTCTGCAGTTGAGTCCGCAAAGGCCTAGTAGTCTACAACTGAGTGCGCAGAACCCTGCAGCTAAGTGTGCGGGGAGAGTCAAGTCTATAACAATTGGAAGTTTTAATAAAGAGACTTTTCCTATCATTTATGTGTATTTATTTCTTGTTTTATGCATCTGTTATCTTGGGTATGAAATTCACTTTTAATACTTATATGATGCGCGAAAGTGTATAATTGTATTGATTAAGTGAATGCAATATAGAATATATATATATGTCAAGTCAACTAAGACCTGTTAAGAAGATAAGTAAGATATGCGGTTGAGTTTGGGAATTATTACAGTTTGTTGCCATAAGCAGCGCGAAGCATCTTAGCCCTTGGTTAGGGCTGCACGAAAGACGATTGTAACAGATCATGAAGGTATTGAAGGTTGGAACAGTGTGCGAAGTAACCTATGCGAAGACATGCATAATTGGACTAAACCAACATCACAGACATCTCAAGGATGCAGAGACTTGGTTCCAGCTCCCCCCCATACTTCTTCGGGTGAGACTTCAATATGCGCTCTGCGGACTGATGCCGAAAGGGCTAGTAGTGTAGGGATTTGTTTAGTTAATTAACTTTGTACCTAGGTCAGGCCCCCATAAGCCAACAAATGGTTCTGTCTCTAGGACTGGAATCTACATAGAGATGTCTGATGTCGTATCATTGGAATCCAACTAAGAAAGAAATTGAAGGTTGGTTGGATAGAAGAATTCACAAGTTCACTACGTAGGAGAACAGAAAACCATGATTGTCAAAAGAAAAGTGGTTAGTTAACTACCTATATATAGATATCCATGAAATCTTCTTCATGTCCTTCCCTACTGAGCTATACATGTGGATCGCAAAGCTAGCAAATAGCCAATGAAGCTGGAAACTTGACGGTCCTATTGTGTGGACCCCAGAGTTAGTGTGAAGGTTGGAAGCATCGAAGGATAAGGTCGCGCGTGCTGTTGATCATTGGCTGGATCGTATTATAGGAGGATGTGTTACTAATTTCATGGTTGATACCTCAGTTAGCTACAGTGAGGCAGAGTGACGCTTTCTCAAAGGACCACAAGGTAAGTACGTAAAGTATTTGAATACTTGGATTAAGATGCTATTGTACAAAAAGAGGGTTATGCAGTTACCTTGATGTGCGGGGCTACGTGAAGTTGAAAAAGCTTATAGCAGCAAAGGAAATAAGGACTAGAAACTAGCCCCTTGATTTCACCTCCGTGAGGGGACGAGGAAGAGCTCGCGAAGGTCTCACCGCGAAGTTCTATCCACTTGATAAGACAAATAATTCCGTGAATACCACCTGCACCCACACCACCATCGGCTTCACCACCATCACCTCCATTTTCACCCGTACCCACTCCACGACCATCAAAATTCAATATGGCAAGCATAGTGAAGTTTCCTGTGTTCAAAGGTTTGGGAAATGAGGATCCAGACCAATTCTGGTTCGTGGTAAGGGTTGTATAGGAAGCGCAAGGGGTTATAGATGACAATATAAAGAAGGTGATGCTGGTTAACACCCTGTAGGATCGCGCACTGACCTGGTATATTAAGTACTCCAATGATAACTCGAATGCGAGAGTCACAGATATCTAAGCAACACTAAATAGAGAATTTAGCAGGCCTAAATCTAAAGTGCAGTCAATCATTGTATTTAAAGAGATTACGATGCTACTAGGTGAGACTCATTAGGAGCTAGATCAAAGGCTAAAATGTATGATTCGTGAAGCCAATATGAATATGATGGATGGACAACATCACGAGTGGTTTGTAGCCTCGCTACTACCATGTTTAAGGAGTGCGTTGTTACATCAGAAGATAAAGACTCAGTCAGAGGCCTTAGAGATTTCTATGAGGCTACATGAGACCCCGATGTAGGATCCTAAGCTAGGACTTCAATAGATCCATGCACAGCTGAAGAATCTATGCCTTGAGATGTAGAGTCTGAAAAAGGATAGGACGGTTCGACCAGAAGTGCATGAAGAAATATGGTGTGTGAAACGCAAGAGTCAGGGTCATGAAAAAGACCACTGCCTCATTTTTACAAATTACCTCGAAGGAGGAGGATTGATGCTCTTAAGGCCGAAAGTGCAAGTAGGACCTAGCACGACGCCTACTTTGAGGTGCGCGATTCGTCAAATAATAAGAAAACATGCCACAGACAATTGCCACTTGTTACAGAAGTATACGCAAAATTCGCAACAGTTGTTCTGCAACTTTTGTAGGTTAGTGGAACATGATGAGCACACTTGCAAAAGATATGAGTTGATTATGGATAGAACGCGGCCCCTTGACCAGAATATAAGAATGGCGTGAACAGGATTTCATGGGCGCAGAAGAGGCCAAGGTGGAGGAGGACCTGGAAGGGGCCACAGACAGTTGATAAACTACAATTGCAGAGGGCCAGGACATTATGCCAGTGATTGCATGAATCCAACGTGCCTGTCATGTTTGTATTGCAACTTGTTTGATCATGAGATAGAAGATTTTCCTATGTTGATAGCTATGATAAGAGACAAAGGAGCACTACCGCCTCCTCCAACTCAGAACCTACAAATGATGAGGTCTGAGCCATGTGAGGAAGATCTGAATGTGAACATTGTGCTCGGAAGTGGAATTGCAATGGGAGATGACAAAGGTAAATAGCCAGAAGATAGTACTTGAGTTCGCAAGGCTTCGGCAGAAGAAGCGGAGTTTGATTTAGAGAGCACTCAGGAAACCATCATGGAGGCTAAGAAGAGCTTTGTTGATTCCTCCACTTCAGGAAGCAAAGATAAACCGAAGCCGGAGATGGACCCATCTATGATCACAATGTTCCTGGAAACATGTATGAAGTCATTGTGCAATAGTAAGGAGGTGAAAGGGTTACAGGAACTCATTAACAGATGCATTAGGACCGCACCAAGAGAGCCATGCATAGTCCGGAAGATCGGAAAGCAAAAGACAAGAAAGGGAAGAGAGATGAGACTAACTGCGTAGATCAAAGAATATGAGATGGACCAAGTAATCATGGATTTGGGATTAGATGCAAATGTTCTGCTGAAGCAGACATGGGAGTGAACAGGGTGACCTAGGCTGTAGTGGTCTCCAATTTAACTATGGATGGTGAACCAACAGCAAATAATACCCATGGGGTGATTGCAAGGAATAATTGTGGATATTGAGGAAGCGAGCGCAATGGTGGATTTTGAAGTGATAGAGATTGTTGATGATAGCAATCCCTACCTCGCGCTCCTAGGAATTGACTGGGCCATTGACATGAATGGGGTAATCGATCTAAAGAAGTGCAAAATGATTTTTGAAAAGAAGTCACTATGTGTAATTGTACACCTAGACCCTACTAAAGGATCGTGCTATACGGATCCGGTGTGTGACTATGGAAGTGATGATGATTTGGACTGCATCTATAAGATAACAATGTGAGACCAGGACTGGATGAATCCCACCATGGATGGGCGGATTGCATGGGAGCTGGAAAGCTCCTATACTTCGGATTTGGATGAGGAAATAGAGTGATGGCAGAATCGGTTACATGAGGTAACTACACTGAATTGTAATATGATGACAAGGTCGCTATGCTACATATCGACAGAAGTAAGAGACCTACCTACTTATGATGGTTTAAGTGAGGTAGATACCTTGTTGGATACATTTGAAAGAGAAGTGCTGAAAAAGCAATGATTCTAGGCCTTGAGCTAGGTACTGCACGCTACGCCCGCAAGATGGTGGGGTATGCACAAAGGAAGCTTTGACGACTGGCGCGAATGTAGAAGAATGATGCTCACATGATTTGGGAAGCCTAGGGTGAAGCTGGAAAATAAGTACAATGGACAAGATGGTCCATGCACGCATCTGGATAGGAGGATGCAGGTGTATGGAAAAGCACATGTATGCACATGTATTCCGCGCTAAAAGACCTGGTCAATAAGCGTGTGTTGGGGGGGAAAAGGTGCAAATGGCTCTTAATGTTGGGAAGACATTATACATGAGGAGCTATTGCACAAAATATTCTACGCGTAGAGGTGCTCAACAAGGTGTGGAACGTGCTGAATAAGGTATGCAATGCGCAGTGAAGTGATTGGGACTTGCACATACCTACAATATTATGGGCTTATAGGACGACATGCAAGAAACTGATGGGACAAACACCTTTTAGGCTTGTCTATGGAGTGGAAGCCATAATGCCTATGGAATACATCGTGCCTAGTCTACACATAGCAGTGCTCACAGGTATGATGGATCGCAGAGCCCTGGAGGAGAGGCTCGCGCAGTTGGAGGAGCTCGAAGAAGAACGATTTTTGGTTGGATTTCACCAGCAGGTCGAAAAGCAGCGCGAAAATTCCTGGCACGATTGACATATTAAGTTGCACACCTTCAAGGTGAATGATTTGGTGTTTTTGTATGATAGTAAGTTTGATAAATTCCCAGGGAAGCTCAAAATGCATTGGCTGGGACCATATGTTATTAAGGAGATCACAGATGGTGGTGCGGTGCAGTTGGTAAAGTTAAATGGAGAACTCTTCCCAAAAAAAGTCAATGGCAGTCATTTGAAGCCATACACAGGGGGCTTGGCCATCTGAAGAGCCGACAAAAGCTCAGTCATAGCACTCCAGGTAGCTGAAAGGAGGCGTGGGACTATAAACTACTTTACCCAGGACTATAAACTAATTTGCATGGGACTATAAAATACTCTTCTTTGTGAAGTGTCACAGGGTCCGTGACAGCACGAGCGTAGCTACGCTATCACACGGGTTAGCTGGAAAGTAACTGTTACAGTCACTATTCACGATGTGATGCCTGGTTTGAGACCAAATGGAGCGGGCGGTAGTCATTTAAGGTGAACTTTATGGGCTAGATTCTTGAAAATCTGCCGTCAATTGAGCATTAATGGACCGAATGTGGGGGGAACAATCGAATTCAAATTCAAAGGGCACCATAAATTACAAAGGTTTGTCCAGCAAAAAACACTTGGAAATTTGAGAATTGAGTTGTTTCACACTTAGACATTCATTAACCCGGACTTATTCGATCTTCTGAAGGCGAATTCATTGCTTGAGAAATTACCCGAGATGTTGAGAGAATTGTGGAATCGCATTATGGCAGCACTTGAAGAAGCCATGGATACTGGAGTAATGACTGTCGAGGAAGCCACACAGGCCATTACGGAAGTGGAAGCCCAAAAAAGTGTTGGGATAGTCGCAGAAATCCCTAAATTGCCACACATGCCGAGACACAAGAAAGATAAGCAGGCCATGGTACCAGTGCACATATCACCTAGAAATCCACTGAGGACTAGGCTCACCATGGAAGAAAAGGGGAAGGATATAAATTTTGAGGCTAATGAGGAGGAAGAATTTGAAGAAATCCTGGTAGAGGAGGAGGATGTAGAAATGGAGGTTGAAATCCAAGGTGCAGACCCTCTTACTAGGCTGTTCGCATATGTTCCTTTGTGGAAGGGTAAAGCGAAGGCACCCAAAGATATAGATGAAAGCAAGAGCTCCCTGTAGACTCCGTTGCTCCCTAACAACATTATTTTTGAAGGAGTGTACTTGGTACGAGTGCCTGTACTGAAATTTAAAGACCGAGATCTCGCGAACCATGAGAAGTTCCCACATTTGGAAATCGCGTAGCTAATGCGCCAGAAGAAAGACGTGTCGAATGCACTCATAGAGTTGGATCTGTGCAAACAGATGAGAGGAGTTGAGAAAGCAAGGTTGCTAAACCTACATTGGGTGCCACATTACCTTCACACCCAAGTGACCATTTTTGTCATCAGGCAACTACTCTACCTAGTACATGATGGGTGCTTGTGGCTGGAGGAGCCCATCCCCATCGCAGACCATTTGATTGACAGAATCACCTGGGTCCCTTGCAAAGGGGAGGATCTAGTAAACATCTCGGAGGGAAAGAGTGATGATTTTGCCATCGTGGAGGCCATGAAGAAGAAGTTTACGCTGGAGAAGAAGAAGAGAGGGTACGCCATTTCTAGCATCAACAACCCTGTGGTTAAATTTGCAATGCAGATATTGGTAGGTAAGGTTATGCGGAAGTGTTGTGCGGATGAGGTGCCTGCACTGGTGGTTGCACTAGCAGTGCAACATGCAGAAGGGGTCCAGTTCAACTGGGAAAACTATTTATACAAAGAGTTCCTTGAGATTTGTCGCGAGGCATGGGAGCAGGGAAAAACGTTTCACTATGTGTGGCTTCTTTTGTCAATAGTACTGGTGACATGGGAATTGCCCAAAGATAACCAGTTCCCAATGATCGCGTAGGACCTTCCAGAGGCAGTGAAGTACACTTCGCTGTGGGCAACCAGGGATGCACAGAGGATAAGGGAAAGAAAAATATTATGGGTAATCATGGAGATGAACATCAGAATGGGGATTAATCACAAGCCACAGTTATCACCCACGGTCTACAACAGTCTGTAGAGCTTCGAGGAGTTCAAGGAAAGTTTCCACCATGTCTACATCAGGGTACAGGACCCTACAAAGATGTGGCACGAGCTACCCTATCTGGCGATAGACGATATCATATTCACGGTCCTTGAGTCATGGCCGCTGGAGTGGCATGCTCCAGCTGGCTCGCGGTGGAAGCATAGAAGTCTACTGCGCAGCGGAAGAAGGAAGAGGCGAAATAGTGGATGTCACAGTTGGAAAAGAAACGTAGGAAGGAAGAAGTAGCGGTTAAGGCCCAGGCAACATGTGATGCCATGAAGTTGGAATAGTAGTAGAAAAAAATAGAAGAAGAGCGCGAAGGATAGAAGTCGCCTTTGCCTGATTCGAAGACCGATACATAGCAAGGTGGCGCAGACCTGCAGACAACATCCACCCAATTAAAACGTATGCACCCAAGGGAGCAGGTAGGGCCACGAAAGAAGTCGAAGGCTGCATAGACTTTGTTTGACCCAATCACCCTCACTGAGGGGGATCTCCATGATATTGGCGAGACGGTGAGGGACGTCACCATAGAGGCCCTCTAGCAGTTTGAGGAGCAACACCAGATGGTGTTGGGGGCTCTCCAGACACAGATATATGAGTTGTAGGTGTGCACTCCATAGGCTGGCACTGTGTCAACCAGCCTCGCAGTAGGCATGTCCCTTTCTGAGGAAATGCTACGCATGTGGATGACTAACACAATTGTGTTGCCAGATGGTGCACTTGTTACAGAAAATGAGGCTGATAAGCCTATGGTCAACAGGTTGAAGGGAATCTGATTAAATGTTGCTGCACTCCCTCGGGAGACAATTTATATTTTGTAGGATGGAGTCACTGCATAACTATGAGCCAGGGAGGGTCGCGTGCTCCAGGTAATGAGTGAGGAGCGCATCAACATTGAACATTTGAGCCTGCAGCATGACGAGGTAGTGGCGCAGAATAGAAAAATAGTGTAGGTGGTGGAGGAAGCCTGCCATATGGTCTTGGAGTTGGCCATCCAAGCAGAAGAACCGATGGAGGCGCACATTGGGAAGTTAGTAGTAGCGGTGCGTGACGCCAGAGAGGAAATGCCCAGGGTTCAATTGGAGTTGAACCTTTAGATAGCAGAACTACAGTTGAAGGTGCAACCTTCAACTTCGCCAGAGGTTAAGGAAGAACGTTCCACCGTGATCACCACAGAAATAACTATGGTCAATAGTGTAGTGATGGATTTCACAAAGTTGTTCGAGCAATCATTCGAGGTCCTCACCACCCTGCAGGAGGACCCGAACATACAACACCTGGAGACATAGGCACGTGAGCTACAATAGAGATATGATGAAGTGAAAGGGACCGCACAGACAGTTTCCCTTACCCAGAGGCTCACAAGGATGCAGCAAGCTAAAGTGCTCAAGGAGCAGGTGGATGCTGCTCGACATAAGGAAGTTGTTTTGAAGGCGCGCCTACAACTGTGGATCGATGAGGCATACACTAGTACAACCTCCATTGAAGCAAAGCTCACGCAACTGCAAGCAATGCATGAAAGGATCCAGGGCAGCAGTTCAGCCACAATGGTCACTGAACAACGCGTAGAGGAAGAATAGCAGGCAACCACTTAGTGCACTACCCAACTTGCAGCAATCTAGTCAGAGTTGGGAGGTCTTTGTGCAAAGATCTCCACACCAACAGAGTGAATCAAGGGTGAGTCATGGTGTTTGTGTTGGGGGCTTGTTGGGCACGGGATGCCCCAAGGGAAGTTTTGGGGCTTAGGGCCTAGATTTTGGTCAAAGATTGTAATTCTAATGTAAAGACTCCACATTTTATGGGCGCAGAGTGCGTAGTTTGTAAAAGAGTCATAGGGTTGTCTGCCCTTAATTTTGTTATTGTAATGTTGGCTGTAGAGATATACCCATGGTTCGCGGACCATGGGATTGTATAAATAGAGCGAGGGTCTAAGTAGTTAAGACATCTAAGCTAAGAAAAATGAAGAACTCATGATGTGTGCGAGATAGATTTGAAGTGAAAAGTCTAGATTTGGGTCATAGAGTAGGAGAAGGCTCTGCAGCTAAGTGCGCAGAGGCCTAGTAGTCCGCAGTTGAGTGCGCAAATCCCTGCAGCTGAGTGTGTAGGGTGAGTTGAGTCTGTAATAGTTGGAAGTATTAATAAAGAGAAGTTTCCTATCATTTTTGTGTATTTATTTCCTGTTTTATGCATCTGTTATATTGGGTATGAAATTCACTTCTAATACTTATATGATGTGCGAAAGTGTATAATTGTATTGATTAAGTGAATGCAAGATAGAATATCTATTTATGTGAAGTTAACTAAGATTTGTTAAGAATATAAGTAAGATACACAGTGTAGTTTGGGGAATTAGTAGAGTTCACTGCCATAAGCAGTGCGAAGCATCTCAACCCTTGGTTAGAGCTGCACGAAAGATGATTGTAATAGATCACAAAGGTATTGAAGGTTGGAACAGTGCGCGAAGTGACTTGCATGAAGATAGGCATAGTTGGACTAAACCAACATCACGGACATCTCAAGGCTGCGGAAACTTGTTTCTAGCATCCCCCCACACTGCTTCGGGTGAGACTTCAGCCCGTGCTCTGTAGGCTGACGCTGAAAGGGCCAATAGTGTAGGGATTTTTTTGTTTAAATAACTCTGAACCTGGGTCAGGTCCCCATAATCGAACATTTTCAGCCATTTCTTAGGTATAAAATAGGCTCAAATCTTACATTGGATCCTCTCCACTGAAAAGTGCTCTAAAATATATTTCCAACTATGTGTGGAAATTAGCAAATGGGCTTCTGGATCAAAAGTTATTGATTGCTGAAGTTAGCATTTTGAAGTCCTAAGGAGGCCAAAATATTAGAGAAATATGGAATTTAAGGACCTTGGGAGGAAAATATTTTGGAGAGTCGGAGTTTTGGGAGCCAACTCTTGGAACCCCATATCGGACCTCAGTGGTTTTATTCAAAAGGAACCTGATAGTGGAAGGGCTGAGCTGGCAGAACATCAAAAGTATGAATATCAGAGTAGGCGAGAAACTCACAGGTTCGGAACTTTGGACATCAAAATATCATAATTTATTAGTAATTAATTTCCGTTGAAAGTGCCAAGGGATGAAAAGCATAAATTTACGAAGGAATTTGTGTGTAAACCAAAGAACCATGGATCCTTTCTCTCTCCTTAGACAGGACACATGGCAGCAAGTGATTGACCCTGAGGAGATGACACTGGTAGATGAAATCAACATGATGTAGCTATATGGAGGACACATGACAGTCATATTCAACATTTTTGGGTGGCCTAATAGGGAAAATATATGCAACACATGTCACCACTAAGGAGGTGCAACATGGAGATGATGACTTTAACATAACATCATCTCGAAGGTTGGAACATTAGAGGTTTGGATTTCATAACCTCTTATTAATGAGTTCTCTTAAAAAGTTCCAATACAATATGAAATGGGATTTGATGTGGAGTGGAACTCAGTCGTGAGGATCCAATGAACCAAGGGCAAAGAGAAAATTGAGCACCCAAGAGCTATGGAGTATTTCAGAGGAAGGAGACATCATAACTCAGTTATAAAAGTAGTTTGAAAAAGTTATGATGGAGGGAGCTTCTGATGTTGAGTGGAACATCATCAAGGATAATCCAAAGAACCAAGAGTGGAGAAACTGACTAGAAACTAAGTGTTGTGAAGATGCCACATGGAAAGAAATTCAGAGGTAATAATTTTGGAACATATTCATAATGGAATTGTGAGAAAGTTCCAATTCCTAGGGCTCCAATGTTGGTGGAACTTGGTTGTGAAAGCCCAGAAGAACCAAAGCCGAGAGTTATAAAATAGGGAGATAAGCCCTCGGAGGGAACCTGAAGGCCTAAGCACCTGAATTCTATGTCATTGGTCATGGCACTCGGTCCTATGGAGGAAATGTGATAAAAGGGTTAAGCAGAAGGAGCTAAAATCCAAATGGTGTTTTGCAATTTCGTAAGGTATTTTCAATAAATGATACGATATGAAAGGGATCCTATATTACAATATAGAGTGTTAAAGGATGAATGGGTCAACATCCAAAGAGTAAATGCGCGCAGAAGAGTTTGTTTCACAAGAGTAATGACAACTATAGGGATCGCTAGGTCAAGGTGACAAGGACAACGATTCTCAAAAAAGAACTATTGGGATTGTCTCGATGTTGAAAAAAACCCATCTCTAATATCTTGTGCACACCTTATAGAAATAAATGAAGAACAAAGAAGTCATGTCGAAGTACAATCAAGCTTCGTGAGCCATGAATAAGCATGAAGAGTCTCATTGGAGTATGTAGGTGGACTAAGATTAAATTCCTAGCATGGATAATCACATAGGGAGCTGGTTAAGTGAACAAAGCTCATAATCATGCTTTAATGTGGGGTAGAATTTGTGAAGAGTGACACAAAAAAATAATGGAGTGCCATGCCAGGAGTAGCCACTTGGGTAGTGTGGATGGTGACAAAGACAACATTGGGCTTAGTGCATCAGAGGAACAAAACGCACGATTTCCATTAAGAAACTGGGGAGAATACAATATTATTATGTGTGTTGAAGAGTGTGGAGTAGTGTGTGAAAAACTTGAGCAACTAGCCCATGTATTGAACTGAAGTTGTGTGTTGCAGAGAGCCTATGCAATAGAAGGCCGAGAGCAAAGTATATGTTGTTGAGAATAGAAGGATGATTATAGTGTGCTATTATGATGTAAGAAGAGGATAGGATGTTGTTGTTTGAGGCTAAGGGAGCCTTTGGAACAATAGAGGACCAAGAGCAGAAGCATGATACTACAATGAACCATAATTGTATTTCTATGTATATGTAATTTCCCCTATTTCCAGTTTAAAAATTGTATGAAAGGCAGAATAGTGGCTAGATCAGATGATGGCTTGCATTCATAAGAGGTTGGTGCCTATTGGAAAGTAGGTTCTTGTTTTCTAAAGGGGTTCAGTGCCTCCTGTGAGTGGGTGCTTATAAACAAATTGATGTAATTAAGTAGGTGCTTAATTTACATCATAATAAAAAACATATTGGTGGTTTTTTCCCTTTGGGTTTCCACATAAAAATACTTGTGTCAATATGTGTATGTTTCTCATGTGATGGATTGTATGTACATGTGAATGCCTTATGTTACTGATGATTTGTAATGTGTATGAAATGCTCTCACAAGTAACTGACCATGGTGAAAAGAGTTAAATAATTATATTTAAAATTGAAACAACTTCACTATTACTGATTCACCCCACTCTCAACAATTCTTTATTCCAACATACATATGCCAAAACATCACGCCAAAAAATATACCAAAAGAATTCTCTTAACCAACGAATAGAGAAGGATACATAGTTGTCTACTACAACCATGATGGGATCATGTTGTCTAAATGTCCTAAAAAAACCTATGATGAAATGCATGGAAATGACCTCCCACTTACACTAGAATTTGAATCAGCTGCATTAATCCACTTGGATGTTTACATTCTTCTTTTCCCTGTTGACAGTCCAAACATCTAGCCACAAACTATACCATGTCATTCTTCATATTCGACCAATGATAAAACTTCTTCACTACTATCAATGTCTTCTAGTATCCTGGGTGACCTGAATATGGTTTTGCATGAAATTCTTGCAAGATAGTCTTCTTGAGCTCATTGTTATCTGGCACATATATCCTCTCCCTAAATCTGATCAAACCATATGTTGTAAGATGATATTCCACATCTTTCTCACTTATACCGTGAAATAACCTGTCCATAAGATCAATGTACCTCCCATTGTGTTGCCCTGCCTATAAGATCTGATCTTGTAATTCTCTCCCATAATAACTCATAACTGCTATATGATTCATCTATATCCTGCTTCTAAGAGAATTTACAACCATGTTCTCTTTACCTTTAATGTACTTGATCTCAAAATCAAACTCACTAATCATGGCCAGCCATCTAGCTTACTTGGCATTCAGATTTGATTAGTCAAATCGATACCTCAATCCACTATGATTAGTCATTAATACAACCCTCCCACCAATAATATAGTGCCTCCACATCTTTAATGCATGGATTATCACTGCCAACTCAAGATTGTGTGTCGGATAAGTTTTCTCGTGCTCATTCACAATCATGAATCATATCACATTACCTATCCTTCCTCCATAAGGACACGACCAAGTCCTCTCTTGCAAGCATCTGTACACACCACAAACTCTTTGTCCAAATCTAAAACATTTAACACTACAGCATTCATCGACAACTACTTCAATTGCTAAAAATTAGCTACACATTCCTCTATCCATTAAAATTTCTTACCTTGCCTCTGTAATGAGGTAATAGGATATGCAATGCAAGAGAAGTTCCTGATGAACCTCGTATAATAAATTGGTATCCCCATGAATGACATTACCTCATACACATTTCTAGGAGTTTTCCACTCATGATGGCCCTTATCTTCTCTTGATCTACTTCTATTCCTTCCATGGAAACCACAAGCACCAATTTGTGTACCTCTGTCTGAAAGAAACTACATTTACTAACCTTAGCATACAACTGATGATCTCTCTGCAATATCAATATTGTTTCTAATTTTTTGGCATGCTCTTCCTCATTCTTACAATATATCAAGATGTCATCAATGAATACAATAACAAACTTGTCCAAATAAGGATGCAACACACTATTCATCAAGCACATAAAATTAGCTAGAGTATTAGTCAAACCAAATGGAACTACAACAAACTCATAATTCCCATACTTGGTCTCAAAATTTGTCTTATAAATGTTCTCTTCTTTAATGTGTACCTGATGGTATCTCGATCTTAGATCAATATTTGAGAACACTGTTGCACCCTTCAACTAATCAAACAAGTCATCAATCCTCAGCAACATATACTTGCTCTTAATGGTCACCTTGTTTAACTACCTGTAATCAATGGATAGCCTGAGAGTACCATCCTTCTTCTTCACAAACAACACTGGTGCACCCCACGATGATACACTTGGGCTAATGTATCCTTTTTCAATCATTTCTTAAACATCAACTTCAATTATGCTAACTATGGAGTTATCATCCTGTAAGGTGCCTTCGATGCTAGTGTTTCCCTTGGTACCAACACAATGGAAAAGTCCACTTCTTTGTGAGGAAACAACTCTAAAATCTCTGTTGGAAACACATCCTGAAAATGTCCACTTCTAACCAATGTTTCCTTCTTCTTACCTTGCAAGCCTCTTTTCATTCCATTTTCATCCAAGCACTCAATGGCCTTGTTATAAGAGTCCACTTTGGTCCTATAAAGGTATAAAATTTCCATATCCAAAACCATGCTATATGACCCCAACAAAAATACATTCAAATGTGTTGAGGTAGGCATATCATTCCTATAGCCAACTACACTAACCATGATTCTACATGCACTTATTTATTCAAACCACACTTATCCAATAGGTTAGTGTTATAGACATTTTTGGGCACTTCAACCCCAATCACAAATGTCCATAAACTGAGGGCTCTTAAATCCCTAAAAGTGTTGCTTCACTGCCTAAAGGAACAACGTCAACTGATTACATCATCTCCCAGAAGTTCTCCACTGAAAACTGCTCATAAATGGTCAAAACTAGACCATACTGAAAGCTCCATGCAAAGGGTGCGATGCATACTGTTCTTCTCCTCTGTAGGGTGCGATGGTTGGGAATGGACAAATGGCAGGGACAAAAAGGCGAGGTGGAAGATCATGGAATCTTCCAGAAGCTTCCCCTCTGACACTTGCCACTCCATTTTCAACCAAGGATGAGTAACAGATCATCATTCTCCAAGTGGAAGCAGAAAATATCAGAGAGAAGACACTAATCAAGATCCCAAAAGATGACTCACCTCTCTGTAATCATCTATATATGGATCCCTTATCGCAGAGATCCAGAGGCTGGAATTTTGTAACTTATAGAGAAGTGTTGTTGGTATTCTGGTGTACATTCATAGTGTTGGGTTATTTTGCTTTGCTTGAGGTGAAGAAGGGCTTCTTAGCTGGAGGATGATGTTGGGTCAGAGCTCATGGTTGTAATCCTCTTGCTACTTTTTATCTGAATAAAGCTATTCTTGTTTCCTTCCATATTCTGGTGTACTTGTTTATATATGCTTGTATATGGTTAATGTCCATCTGATCCTACATTATTTATGAACTTAGATCCTTGTTTCTTGCATAGTAGTATGATGTTGTGATTCTACAGGTCCTTTTGAAGCTGAGCATACAAAGAGCAAGCGGCAAAACTCTATCAAGAAAGGGAGGAAATCGAGCGCAAGACTCAGATTAGCCCTCTTAGTTCTCCTCTCACCTATTTTCATAAAAGGAATCAATAGTAGACTTTGATTGTTTGTTTCTAAGATAGCCACCCATCTTAGTGGGAATAGCAGCATCCATGTGGACACTATTCCCGTATAACAAAATGGCGAATCCACTGGGGAGCGACTAGATTACTTGTTAGCCTATCTATCCTTGTTTCTTTTATAAACCTACAGACGGAGCTTGAAGTCAAGCCAGCTAGCCTTCGAACTGCATTTGTCATACAAATGCAAAGTAGATCAATGTTTCTTCAGTCAATCTCCGGGTTTTGTTTATGAATTAAACAATAGATCTGCAAGCAATCTAATTTCCCTGAGTGGTGGCTCTGGTAACCTCTCAGATCACCCCTGTGTTTTTACATACATTGATCTGTACTTACTCAGCTTAAACACCTGAACTAAACTACAAATTGTGAGTGAAATCTCGTTCAAAGTCTCGCACTCTAACCATCGCACCCTACCTTCAAGGCAGCCTGTATGCATTGCACTTCCCGAATGGAGTAGGTGAGCTGCATACTGAGTTCACTGTGTAACAGGTGCAATGGTCAGGGAGGATTGATTTTGCCCTCCGACTGTGGATTTTTCTCACTATTTTCAGTCTTATTCAAGAGTTTTTTGCTGTCTGTAATCAGTGTATGATCCGGATCTTGGGAGGAGAGACCCCCAAGATCTGAAAACTTGAAATGGATCTTGGGGTAGAGACCCCCAAGATCTGAAAACTTGAATTTCCAGAAGAAAAAAAAGAAGAGAATGCCCAATAAACAAAACCACAAAGAAACTTTTTATTAAAACCGATAATAACTGTAAAGGCTACATTGTGGCAGTCCATCTGTCCTTTTACAAAATGTGACTTGTTACTTATAGTATTTTTCAGTTACAATACCATGGGTGAATGAATACCATGGGTGGATTTTACAATACCACGGGCGGATGCCATTTACAATACCATG
>APFE030178816.1:68908-86509 GCA_000404065.3 Pinus taeda
CAGCCACTGTCCTCCATAAATGCACAAAACAGTATCGAAGGACAATGTCGGGCAAGAATGCGTAATTATGGAGAGGAGGAAATGTAGCCTTCGTGAAGGCAGAGCTCGAGCCAAGGTTCGCCCAACTCACCGATGGGCGACTGAAAGCAAGTAAATCAGTGAATGCATGGCAACACTAAGTGATAGCAGAAGTGATTGACAGTGCATGAAAAACATGAATGAAATATTTAGCAAACATATCAACATGCATGCGGGTTAGGCAGTTCGCCGGTTGGGTGAACGTCCATGCAAAACAGTTTCATGCATGCGAGAGTAGTGAGATAGCATTGAAAACTGACACAGAGCTAGGAAAATCTTGTATATATGTAAACAACGGAAGAATTCAAAGAAATCAAGCAAACAATACTCCTACAAGCAAAAACACAAAAAGTGACAGAAATGCAACACAAGGCATGGGAAGCAGGCTTAGCCCAAAATAACTGAGTTGAATGTGGTGAATGGTCCTAGATGTGATGTGGGATGTTAGAGCTGCAAGGTTGATATGACGAATTAGCTCTGCAGTGTCTAGTTGATGAGTTTTGATCACATCGGGGTTGCGACGTGCATGTCACGAATCTAGGGGAAGCGACAATTGGTGGGAGGTTTCAGAATTTATCCTTGCATGTAACCTCCAATTGCCAAACATAGATCTCTGAAACAAGGGATGCCCTAGCGTGATGCGTTGGGAGAAGCAACCCATGCATGCAATTCTATTTTTCTTAGTCCCAGAGGGAACTAGTCAGCTCAGTTGCACATGCAAGAGACTACTTGACTGTTGGATAAAAATGCGCATTTCTGGCTGGGAGCTAGGTTGGCTGCCTAGGAGATTTGTGCAATTTCTGGGTAGAGAAGCTAACTGATGCCCAGATTTGTGCAAATATTGGGCTGAACAGCCTACTGCTGGGAAACTTTGTGCAAATATTGCTAGGAGGGTTGGCTGAAAAGATTGCGCAATTGTGGAGCCCATCAAGATGATAGAGAGGATTGCGCAATTCCTGGAGGGAAGGCTGGTTTCCCTCCAAAAAATGTGCAATTTTCAAGGGGAAGTTGCTAAGCCTACAGCTGGACCAAGTCCAGGTGAACAACCTGTGAAGGGAATGCATCAAGCTATGACCAACAGGCTGCCTTTGTGCAAGAAAGAAACTAAAGCTTGTGAACTTGATGAAGCAAGGGAAGCTGTTGTGAATGTTGGAAGGGAGGCTTCAAAAAGAGGCCAAGCAGTATAGTCATCAGAGTCTTATTTTCATCTCTGGTGTTGCTACACTGCCAGCAGGCCTGGACAATACCCTAATGGAGTCGCATAGGAACACAAGCATGGCTCCAATGCCAGCAAGCTTGCTCAGCACCCCGACGGAGTTACTTGCATAACCTCCCTGTGCAGGAAGTCTTTCTCTTCTTTCGCCTTATTCATTTTTCCTTTTTTTTTTGACTTTTCATTTTTTTCATTTTCACTGTGCATAGCACTTATTCATTTCAGAGGCAGAAGATGGATCTCGACTTATTGAGAGCAGAAGAGGTTGTTCCAGCAGAGAAGTAGTTTATTATATCTTTGACGTACTTGTTAAGGTTTTCCCCCTCACCTTACTCTACTTGAATGAGATGACAAGGGTTGACCCAAAAACAATCGACTAGAGAAGGTGACACTAGTTAGTGCACAAGCATTGTGTTTACACCAATGTTCACTTTGAATAGTACTTATTTTCCTTCAACGTATCATGGACTAAAAGTAACAAGCTCATCATACAGAGGCAAGATGACAGATAACCAAGTAGTGATAGTTGTAAAGGCCTTCTTGCAATTTACCCAACTCGCTTCATGAGTCATACATGGTTTCATGAAAAACTAACCTATGAATGAAACAAGCGAACAAACTAACAATCAACAAAGCAAATAAAGGGCATAAGAAAAAATGAAAGCGAAGCAAGTAAACAAACAAGAAAGAAAAAAAACAAGAAAACAAAGCATGTAAGAAAACAAGCATGCAAGCAAACAACTGAAAGAAAACACTACTCCTACTCCTACACTAATGGTACATGGGCCTGATCACATGAAGTGATACTTCCAATGCAGCCACCGGTGCATTAGTAGACCCATGTTGGTGAAGACTTGGTTCACGAGCAACCCAGTTGTGTGAACTAGTCAGCTAGAAAGATACAACAATGAAGACAACCACACTTCGTGATTCAAAGTGCCCATGGGACATAAGTGAGTGCATGTGCATGATGGGCAATTCGTGGACTTATCATGGTGCTGTGTGACACTACGTGAAATTTGAAGCATAAGCACACTCTTGAGTGTGACATGCAAGCAAATGAAAGAAACAGAGATAAATTGTGTCGCGCATGAGTGCTTGCAATGTAAGACTCCTCCAATGCATGAGAAATGGGATCATGTAGATTGAGTGGAGGGAGTAAAATCTAAGTGTTGGATTTATCTTGAGTGCATATAGATGAGTGATGAGGAGCCTTGAGTGTTTGAACAATTTCCTGATCGGAAGCGAAACCAACCTCAAGACAGCGAGGGCCTGACATAACCATCAGCTCGGGCTGAAGTGCCTTGATGGTTTGTGGGGTTTTGACTTCGTTGATAGATGGATCTTCATAGAACAGTGGCTTAGATGGATTAACAATGAGTGAATCAACATCATGATCAGATGATGAGATGAAGAGATCATGACAACCAAGATCAGAAAATTCAGGATGTTGGTCAACATCCTCATGGTTGGATGAATCAGATAGAGGTGTAGATGAAAAGTGAACAAAGTCATCCTCTGTGTTTCTGGAAAAGACAAATGAAGGATTAAGTGGATTTTCAATGAGTAACTTATACTCTCCATTGTCGAATGGTGGACTAACATCTGATGAGTCCTGCGAGTGATCAACAATGGGTGCATCCATGGATGAAGATACACATGCAAAATCATGGATGATAGGTTCACCAAAAAGGTTAGGAAATAACAGAGGGGACTCAGACATAAGGGAGTCATCCTTCATCGAGTGTTGATTTTCAAGCTCCCACTCATACTCTTCATGAATGACATCGCATGTTGGTCATGCAACACTAACTCCGCGAATGGGATGTTCCTCATTCACAACAAGTTGAGAGTCTAGAATGGATGAACATAAGACAACATCATCTGGAGGAACACCTAAGTGGGACGAAAGAGGTTCAAGAAAAGTATGCATATGAGAACTTGAAGGACTCATAACCAAATCTATGTGAAAATCGAGTGGAGTGATGTTGGAAGAGTGTGAAGGATGAACAAGTGTGTGAGCATGATCCTGAATATCACTTGGCAGTGGTGGAGAGTTAGTTGAAACAGTGCCCACATCCACATGATATTGCGTAGCTACATCAATGAAGAATGTTGAGTGAGGCTTGATATCCAACTTCCTCTTGGGACAGGAAGATTTCTTAAGGAAATACTTGAACCAGTCCCAAAGATAAGCAAATTTCATCTGGCTCTTTGGAGCTTGAAACTGCAAGTCATGGAAGCCCTGCCAAAAATCAATAATAGATTCTTGCGGAGCCCTCCATCGCTGTAACAGTTTCCAATCAAGATAGTCTAGATCAAAATGATAGAACGTGTCTTCAATGAGATCACATCATTGCTCAAATGGGTGCATGGTGTCAACCGGTACACTGAGCACCCAATGAAATGGAGATTTGCGAAGTGTGTATGCAAGCAGCAAACTGGCCTGTTCGTCAGAAAACTCATCTTCCTCATAAATCATGAAAATAAAGTTATATAAGTGCTCAGGCTAGGACACTTCACCTTCACCATCATACGTGTGAGTGGAAAAGAGATCGAAAAGCTTCCTCGATATGGAGACATCTTCAGGTTTCAAAAAATACCTCAGAGGAAGAAGAGTGCAGGATTCCATGAAATATATGAAAAGGTTCAAAATTGGATCAGAGGACACAACTTGTCAACAAGCCCTCCTTCTAGTGCCATAAATGTTGACAGTGTTGGACCCACCAACATGTCAAGGGGATTTCCCTAGTAAGAAGTCCCAATTAGACCTCAGATCGTTTGATCTACGAGTCCCAACAGTGGGTAGTAAGGTAATGCCTTAACTGCGGTGTTGCACAGAGGAAAGTAAAATAACTCTATTAGCAGCAAGGGTGTGACTGATGCAGTGAGTCAAGGAAGGTGTATGAGAGGTTCCAACACTTCGAAGGGGGAAGGAGGTGAATGTGAGTTCTAGGTTGAAAGAGATCAGTCCCAACTCGGGTAGGAACACACAACACAAAGGACATGCACAGATTCCGGTAGAGCAGTCCACTCAGATGCAGTGGTCACATCATACAAGGTAAGATAACACATACAACACTCATGGATCAGTCCAAGACGAGTGTGACGATTGTTATAGCTTGGTTCAAGTGAAAGGTATGTTTGATGTCTGGCAGAGTAGTCAATATGGACGGTGACAACATTAACAACATATGCAACACATTAACAATAAGATTCATATAATTACATGTCAATCAGTTCATACACAAGTACGTAAGTTAAACAACACATATCATTAAAGCAACTGGAGCAGTCCAACTACAATAACAACATATGCATGAAAATGTGTTGGCTCTTATTATATAAAGAAGTGTAAGTCACAATCATAAAATACATCCATGTAAACCTGCTAGCCCCAACAGTGGAATGTTATAGTCACATCCGCCTACTCCTCCAAAGAGATGTACTAGCTCCGTGTAGTGGAGAAGCCAAGGCACATTACAATACTACCCAAGCCTTCTTCAAAATAGTCTTAGTCGAAGCTTGGCTGACCAAAAGCCCATACAATGAGTTATGAGGGACTATTTATAGCAACAGGTGGGGTGACCCTTGAAATTCCACTTTGTGACAGTTCAACTACCCTCATGAATCTTCACCTACTCTATGGCTGTTACGTCCAACTATTGACACTTGACTTACACTTGACATGACTCAACATTACAATGCACATGTACTCATGTGAGACAGCATGGCTTGAGCAAGCCTTGCAAGACATCATTGACACTCAGTCCGTTGTGCTGAGATCAAGTCTTTGACATGCTTTTGATGGTGAAGGTGGTGAGTTGATGCCAATCTTGGTCATCCGTGATGGTGTGCATGCACCTCATGGTGACATCTTACTGAAGCAAACTCTTGCTTTCATTGCAACTGGTGCATTGGTTCGACCCCTTCATCCAACTCGTCTACTAACATGCAAATGGTATTCTTTTGTGTGGCTGAACTAACAGCACACTGATGCATAGTGTTTGTGCTGGTCTTCAAGTGTGTGATGGTGGTCATGCGCATCAACTTACCGAAGTACCCATTCGGCTCCAGTTGGAATTGCTTCTTGTCTTTGCCTTGGTGAGTGTGTTGAATGGGTTGGATTGCATGCGTGCACTCAATCACACTACTCACCATGTCTTCTCCATGTTAGTTGTTGGGATGGATCTTTAACTTGTCCCAGTGCAGTTTCATCTGTGAGCACACGTTGCACCCATTGTTGTTACTGACCCTGTTGCAACTCATTCGTCTGTCCGCATAGATTCATGTTCTTACTAAGTTCTTACTGTAGCACATGCAACTCCTTCTTTGTTACATCTTCTGTCTTCCCACGATCTTCATGTCATGTCGTCATTCCATAGATGGAGTCTCCAAAGTTGCTTTCATCATCAATGGACATGCTTGAGCTTGAAACCTTGTTTTGCTTCCATGTTGTCAACAACCCTCCTTGTTACACAACATTTTTCCATTGTCTCTGTACTCCCCATCCACGATCTTGGAGGACCTATGCAATGAACCCTACATGCTTTCCCATCATGAAGAAACTCCCATTATCTCCCTCTTCATGAGCAGAATGATTCCCTTTTGCATCATTTCCCAAGAATATTCCTTTTAGCCCAGTTTACAGGATCGACGGTACGGACCAGTTTCCTCCTTACACTGATTTCCAGAGATTAAAACCAAGACTAGCATCATACGATGCTACTGATCATTTTCTCAGTCACGCCGATCCTCTTTTGGAAATTTTTTTAAATATGGAGTTGAAGCCTTCTAGTCTAGAAGTTTCGTAATGGAATTCTGGTAAAGGGTTGGGCTGGATGGAGCTGAGGAAGTCAGTTTGGGCTCCTTTCCCTTATTAGGATGGAACCAACCCAAGAGATAAAGCCTTCTCCCATGATAAGAGGAACCATCTCCCCTCTATCCAAGCTATATAAACCCCTCCTTTTACAAGGTTCACTAGTTTTAGTTTTGGCATTTTTGGAGCTTGAATAATTAGCAAGACATCTATAGCTTATAGCTTTATAGTGTATGTTTGAGGGAGAATAGTGTGTTTGTTTTGGTTTGAGACTAAAGGGAGGAGGCCTTAAAACTTCCATTGTTGGGGCTATCCATGAGATGCTAGCAGAAGTGTGGGAACCTGGATACGTCGGAGGAGACCAACAACGTCAAGGCATTGGTTGTAATCTCTTTCTAAACTTATATGAGTACAACTATTGATTGATTTCCTACATTGAAGTGTTATCTTACATTCGATGGCTTAATGTTCCTTGACCTGTTCAGTAGGTTGAATGCAATATTGTATGCTATCATGCTTGTTGTTGTTGTTTGTTTTCTTGTTTAAGGTATTTGAAGGAAGGAAACAGAAAGTAGTTGGAGTGAGGAAGCAGGATCATCACCAAGCGGAATAATGTTCTAAGAAGCGGGCCTTCTTATTTGATTTTAGGTTAAGTATATTTTCCATAGATTTTTTGTTTGTGGATAGACCCGCTCTCTCGGGCTAGAGGAATTGTCTGTGTCTGCACTGAGAATTTACCTACACCACAAATTGGTGACTCCACTGGGGAGCTAATCCTTTTGTTTGATTGATTGTGTGAAATTTTCTAGTATCACCATTCCCTTTAGTGTTCTTTGCTTTGCTTGGTTTACTACTCTGAGCCTAAAATTTACAGTGGCAATTCTGGTTTTAGCCTTTGAAAATTTTTATTTTTTTCCTTGAACCCTCAGTCAACGCATTTATTTTTTGAGAGTCGCGTTGATTAGGGAGAGTTTCTCAAAAACAATCACGTCGACCCCCTTCTAGTGCTTGTTGTAAGTTAGGTAATCATGTTGATTCCTATAGGTGAAGGTCAGGGTTTCCCCTAGATCATAACCAGTGTGTCTTTCCCTTCTAAATTTTGTCTCTTAGCTTGTTTTGACTATGCTCTCCCTGATTGGAAAGCTCTATTAGCTTGGTTTATGTGCCTTTTTGGTTTGTCTTTTCTTCACTTGGTTTCTTGAGTCCTTGGATGGTTTGTAGCCCTAAGGCATCTAGGTTATCATCCATTCACCTGTTTATGTGCTCAGCAAGTCAAGTTGATAGTTATGTTTCTCCTTGCATTTCGTGTGTTAGTCATTTGTCACTTTGATTTCCATTTAACAAGTTTGAAAAGTTTCGTTTGTTGGTTAAGCGTCTCTTTTCAGGAATAGATCACATTTCTCATCTTGTTTTTGGTTGAGTCTTTGCATCATTAGTTTGGAAGGAATTCTCTTTTGTGCTTTGCATTTGCTTTAGGTTGATTGTTTTGAAATGTTTCATTGAAGTGATTGTTAAAGATTCATTTCTCATTTCATTGAAAAATACATAATTCTACTTTTCTGAATCAATATGTTACAATAGTTAGCATCATTGCAGACTAGAGTTGCATCATCATTTGAATTGCAAAATAAATGAATTCTCTTTACTAGTGAAAGGACTACTTGAAGTGCATTTGATAGGAAAGATAGGAATTGGAAAGAGTTTTTCATCATTTTGTTTTCAAAAAGCGAAATAGTGAAAAGGTCAATTTGCTTCCAATTGCTTGTTTGTTGCATTGAGTGTGTTTTCTACTCTCATTAGTGTAAACAATTCATTGAATTGAAAGGGTTTTGTCTCATTTAGCTGCTTATAGGAGTTTTTCGAGTCACACATCGATAAGGCATGAAAACCGAGACATAATTCCAAAATAAACTCTAAAATGTATTCAATTAACCTAAGGCACATTTGAAACCTAACGACGACATTTAGAAGGTCTAGGCTAGAGACATGTGCCAACATATTTAAACCTAGCAGTTGTCATTTTCTTCGGCACTAGACAGCGCTAGTATGGACTTGTGCTCCCCGTACCTCGAGTATATAAATGGAGACCCCACTAGGTTGCAATCCTTTATCCATAGGAAGCTAAGTCTGTCACCTTGTAAATGTGATACACCGAACACATCATTCGGGGAAATTTCCTACCTGTACTTATCGGTTTGCATGTATTCTATAGTTCACAGTTACCTAGTAATCCTTTTTGCCTAGATCATCCTAAGTAGTCATTTTGATCTTTTTGACTCCATAAATATAAAATATCATCTGATTGCTTGTCCTTTCAAGCTCATTTCAAACCAAAAGTTATAGAGTCACCTTTGCTTCTTTCACAACTCTTAAAACATGAAAGAGAACCAGTTTGTTTTTGCATCTTAAAAAATTGTTGCCCGCGATCATACAACATTCTTGTTAGTCTTTTTTTGGACCACATCATTAGTATTATAAAACCCTTGGAATCAATCTATTTCTTTTGGTTAATAGAGATAAGATCGTCGGGGCTGAACCATTAGGTTCACCTAATTCCTCTTCCTCTCCTCTGTCTGAAAGATCATCTGAGGAACCTTTTCTTGAATTGCCACAGTCACTTGACGACCAAGGTGTTGAACTTGGAATTGTTCTGAGCATTCAACTTTTTTCATCTCGTCTTCCCCCTCCCTTAGATACTGGGTCACTTTCTGACATGGGCCTAGAATCTCTGGCTAATCCTATCCAGACTCCCGAGAGTCCACTGACTTCTAAAGGTCAGATTAGACTGGTTGTTTATCCTTCGAATCCTTTGTTTGATCTTGTTGTGATATCACCATAGTGTCTGTACAGTTCGTACGATTAGCTGAGTATTCCTTTGGAATTACCCCCTTGAACATCTTCGGTAGTCTTTCGTCGTTTCTTTTCACCCATGGAATCAGAAGGTGTTGGGTAGCGGAGGCCCTGTGTAAGGGTTTTGGGGCTTAAAACCTAGAGGTTATGGTAATAATATTGTAAAGCTCTGAAATGCGCAGAGCGTTGAATGTAATAGGTCGAGTATAGGGGTTGTCTGCCCAAAAATAATATAGAATAATAAGAAGTAAGTCAGTATACCCATGGTTCGTGGACCATGGGAATGTATAAATAGAGTGAGGCTCTAAGGGTAGAAGGTAGTTGTTTTTTGGACTAGATCTGATGTACTATGGGATGGTAAAAGTAATCAAAGACCTGCGTCTATAAGTTCGAGTCAAGGGAGTTAGTGGGTAGATAGAGGCTGTGCAGCTGTGTGCGTAGAGGCTTGATAGAGTCCATAGCTGTGTGTGTAGACCCCTACAGTTGTGTGCACAAGGTAGAAGAAGGTTGTACTGGAATGAAGATATTAATAAAGATATGTTGTTTATGGAATATCATGGATCTATTGTATTCTAGTTCATGCATCTGTTATATGAGTTTATATCTTTTTATAATTGTGCACACTAGGTTTTATTGTTAAATGTTTGCTTAAAGACTATAACAAGAAGATCATATCTATAATAATTTAATTAATAAGAAAGTAAACTTGCGTGGATCTACGCGGAAGCCCGATAATAGTATAGAGTGGCGCAAGGCTACAAAACAGTTAGCGACCCCTCTAGACCACATCAAGACATCCCAAGGGTGCAGAAACTTGGTTCTAGCACCCTCCCCTACTACCTCGGGTGAGAATTCAGTCTGCGCTCTGCGGGCTATTGCCAAAAGGGCCAGTAGCTATGGGATTTGTTTGGCTAATAACTCTTCTGAACTTGGGTCATGGCCCAATAAGCCAACAAATGGTTTCGTTGCTGGGACCGGGATTTGCCTAAGTGATGGTTGATGTCGGGAGTTTGGAACCCTACAAAAAAAGAGATTGAATATTGATTGGATCAGAAGCAGTACGAGATTGTAGGTGGCCTTAGCACACCTATGCGCAAACCAGAAGTTTAGCATGGTGAACACGATCAAGTTGCCCGTATTCAAAGGAGTAGGAAGTGAAGATCCAGACCATTTTTGTTTCGTAGTAAGGGTAGTGTGGGAAGTGCATGGAGTTACAGACGATAATATTAAAAAGGCTACCCTGGAAAGTGCACTACAAGATCACGCACTGACTTGGTATATTAAACACTGTAGTGATCACCCCAATGCTAGAATAGCAGAGATCTGGGATGTGCTAAAAAAGGAGTTTAGTCCGCCGAAATTAGAAACGCAGTCGATTATAGGATTCAAGGAGATTGTGATGTTGCCAAGAGAAACTCCTTCGGATCTAGATTAGAGATTGAAGAGTACGATTTGAGAGGCTAACATGATGCTAACGGATGTGCAACACTGCGCGTGGTTTGTGGCATCTTTAACGCCACACCTCAGGACAACACTATCACAACAGAATATCTTAACCCAGGCTGAAGCATTAGAAATAGCAATGAGGTTGCATGAGACTCAAATATAGGACCTTGGGTTGGGAGTTCAACAGATCCACGTGAAAATACAAAATCTATGCTTGGAAATGCAGAGTTTGAAATAGGAGAAGGCACCCAGGCTAGAAGTGCACGAAGAAGTGTGGTGTGTAAAGTGTAAAGGCTAGGGCCATGATAAGGATAATTGTCTGATATTCACAAACTACTTGACACCGAGGGGACCAATGTCATTGCGACCAGAACCACAAGCGGGGCCAAGCGCGACACCCTCACTTTGGTGCACAATCTGTCAGGTGGGAGGAAAGCACAACATGGAGAACTGTCACCTACTGCAAAAGTTTACCCAAACCCCCTAGCAGCTATTTTGCAATTTTTGCAGATTGGTGGGCCACGATGAACGAGATTGCTGTAGTTATGAGTTACAGATGGATCGCACCCCTACCTACAGGATGCAGACTGAGGCGTGAGGTTAGGATCTAGCCACGATGATAGCACGCGGTGGGTTCCAAGGGTGAGGATGAGGATGGGGAGGAATTGGCCCAGGAAGGGGCCGCGGATAACTAATCTGTTACAACTGCAGAGGAATAGGGCACTAGATGTGAGATTATACCAAACTGACCAGAATATTATGCCCCTACTGCGAGCAGTTCGATCATGAAATGATAGATTGCCCCACACTAATAGTGCAGATCCGTGAGAAAGGGGCAGCACAACCTATAGCGACATAGAACATCCAGATGATGAGGTCTGAACCACGCGAGGAAGACACCAATGTGAACATGATGCTCAGAAGTGGCATGACCACACGGGAGGATAAGGGGAAACTAATCAAGGAAGACGCAGTGGTTTGCAAGGAGACATGTCTAGAAGCTAGGAAGAGATTCGCGGAGGTCTCTACCCCAAGTAGTAAGGATCAACCCGAGTTAGAAAGGGATCCATCGATGCTAACTACGTTTTTAGAGACTTGCATGAAATTGCTTCGTGACAATAGGGCGGTTAAGGGATTACAAGAGTTGATAACTAGGTGTGTAGGGTCAGGTGAACCTTGCGTGGTCCGAAAATTGGGGAAACACGTTTCACGTACTGGATGGGAAACACGATTAACAACGCAAATTGGCAACTATGAGATAGATCAGATCATTTTGGACTTAGGCTCGGATGCAAATGTACTACCTAAATATACTTGGGAGCACATGGGCAAGCCCTCACTCCAATGGTCTCCTATTCATTTGGGGATGGCAAACCAATAGAAGATCCTACCCATGGGGAGACTGCAAGGAATCATAGTAGATATAGAAGGCACGAGCACACAAATGGACTTTGAGGTAATAGAAATCATGGATAAAATTAGCCCTTACCCTGCATTGTTAGGGATAAACTGGGCCACTGATATGAATGGGGTCATTAATTTAAAGAAACGAAAAATGATATTTGAGAAGAAGTCACTCCGCGTAGTGATTCTGCTAGACCCGGCTGAAGGACCGCGTTACACTGAACCCATGCGCGACGAAGGAAGTGATAATGAACTGGATTGTATCTATAAGATTACTGCACAAAATCAAGACTGGGTCAATCCAACTGCACAAGGAAGAAGATCGTGGGGGTGTGCAGAGTCCTAAACTGCAGATTCTGATGAGGAAGACGACCGTTGGCATAATCGGCTAAATGGAGTAACCAAGTTAAATTGTAATATGATGACTAGGTTGCTCTATTGCGTAAGATCTCAGGATCGCGAACTACTGATGTATGATGGGTTGATAGTGGCAAATGAATTTCTGACCAAGTTTGAAAGCGCAGTACCAGCACACCAATGAATCGATGTGTTAAAATGGGTAGTACGTGTGACGCCTTCACGTTGGTGTGGAACGCATGAATGAACCTTTGAAGACTGGTGCGATTGCAGGCGGATGATGCAGATAAGGTTTGGGAAGCTGGAGCTACGAATAACTGAAAAGTAAGATGAATAGGATGACCCGAGCATGCATCTCACCAGATGGACCCAGGCCTATGGAGAAGGGCCTCAATTAGAGTGGGTACACTTATTTTATCATACCCTGGATGTCATCCCAAGGAACTGGTACACTGAAACAAAGCTTCGACATGGTACAGGTGAATAGGATATCTTGCGTGAAGGGTTTTTATTAACATTCTTATTTGAGGACCAATGGATGGACACTGTTGATGATGCATTGCAAGTGGTAAAGGCCACCATTTTCAAGGTATCGTTGGAACCAGAAGAAATACTACGGCCAGACTGGTCACACCAGTTGAGCCAGGCCCTAGAATGTTACAATGTGCAAGTCGAAGATGATGAGGATGATCCCAGAAACATCAATATTCCAGAAACAGAGGGGAGTTGTGAGGTGTGTGGACCAGCGATCGATGACCCCAACATCACCGCGTTGCTGAAAAAAAAACAAGTGAAAATTGGTACGGAGGATGAGCCGAAATGCAATCCTTGGGGACTATTGGGATGATGCAACGGTGGATAAGGTTGTCAAGTTACTTCGCGAATATCAGGATTTATTCCTGACCAATATCATGGAGTTAAAAGGAATCCTCGGTGACCTAGGCATGATGAAGATAACTTTGAAGCTGGATGTGAAGCCAGTCAAGCAGTGGCCCTATCAGTTGAATCCAAAATATAAAGAAAATGTCTGCGAAGAATTGGATAAAATGCTTGCAGCAGGCATAATTGAACCAATGGAGGAATCTGATTGGGTAAGTCCTATGGTTGTACAGGAGAAAAAGTAGAAGGGAGAAATATGCATCTGTGTGGATCTCAGGAAGCTCAACGATGCATGTGTTAACGATCCATTCCCAATGCCATTTACAGATGAAGTCCTGGAAAATGTTGGGGTATAGGAAGCCCACTCCTTCACGGACAGTTTCTCGAGGTACCACCAGATCAAGATTATGCTAGAGGATATGAGTAAAACAACTTTCACTACCGAATGGGGCTATTTTCAATATACGGTGATTCCTTTTGGAGTAAAGAATGCACCGACGATATTCTTGTGCATTGTGGTAGCTAGATTCAAGGAATTTATACATACGTTCTTAGAGGTATATCTTGATGATTGGACCATATTTGGGCTAGTTAAGAAACATACAGTGAGCTTACGGTTAATGTTGGATACTTGCTGATGGCACCAGATTGCGCTAAATATAAAGAAGTGTACTTTCCTTGTCCCCTTCAGGAACTTGCTTGGCTATGTGGTCTGAAAACAAGGCCTGATGGTAGACCCAACAAAGATTGCTATCATACTCAATTTGCAAGTGCCGCAAAGTGTCAAGCAGCTGTGTGCCATGTTGGGACACACTAGTTACTATCAAAAGTTCATCAAGAGCTACGTGTAGATCACGGCACCAATGGAACAATTGTTGAAAAAGAAAGCTACTTATTGCTAGAATGAGGAATGTAACAAAAGTCTGGAAATGCTCAAGGAAAAGATGGCATTAGATCCTATATTGGTCTTTCCAAAATGGGACATCGAATTTCATGTGCACGTTGCATCGTGTATCACGTTGGGTGTGGTACTCACACAAGAAGGAGCAGAAGGAATTGATCACCCGATCGCATTCGCAAGTTGATGATTGTCTAAAGCTAAGAAGAACTACTCCACTACTGAGCGTGAGGGATTGGCGATGGTATACTTTTTTCAAGAAAACTAGTGTCTTTTCGATCTGCTAGTTGCACTAGGATTGACAGCTATCCTAGAAACAAACAGTCAAAGCAATTTGTGATTTCCTCTATTTATGATAGATAAGAGAGAAGCAAAGGGACCAACCTGGATCTTCCGCTCAACTCCTTGCTTGATCTCTCTCCCCCTTGACAGAGCTTGCAACTCCTCTTCGCACTTATCCCGCTTGGAGAGTACTTGTAGAAACACAGTAACAAAGAACTATCAAAGCATATCAATCTATTATATCATAAGCATTGCATAATCAAAAATACAATGAACATACAATGGCATTGACAAATAACATCATTCACAAATACACAATTGTATGGAGGAAAACTCAAAGAACTTTATTAAAACAGAAGAGAGAATTACAACCTAGCTGTCTGATCCAACATCATCCTCCCAACATCAAAGCCCTCTTCACCCCATGAAAAGCAAGATCACCCAACAATACAAGGCTCCTTCCTAAAGACAAACTATCAACACTTCCTTACAAATTACAAAATTCCAACCTCCAGATCTCTCAGATGAGGGATCCATTTATAGATATCTACAAGGGTGTGAGTCATCTCTGGGTTTTTGATTAGTGTCATTCCACTTGTAGTTGTTGGTTCCACTTGGAGATTTCTTGGATCTCTTACTCATCCCTAGGCGAATTCAGAGAGACAAGTGTCATAGGAGAAGTTTCTAGAAGATTCCATGAGCATCCACTTAGCAAATTGTCTCGGACATTTGTCCATTCTCGCTCATCGCACCCCATAGAAGGCCTCTTCAGTATGCATCGCACCTAGCTAGTGTAGAAGTTAGTATGCATCACAACCTGACAGTGGAGCACTCAGTATGATCCAGTTTTGGCCAATTCTGAGTGGTTTTTCAGGTGGAACTTTTGGGGAATGATTTAATCAGTTGACCACGATCCTTTAGGGTATGAAAAAACACTTTTAGGGGTTAAAGAGCCCTTGGTTTATCGACATATAATATTGGGGTTGAAGTTCCCAAATATCTATAACAGTTGCCCCCTAAAGCATGAAGTCATAAATCTTTTGATGTCGGGTGAAATGCTTTATCATGAGGATCTGAGGTATTCAAACTGGAAGGTGACCTGTATTAGATATAATACAATACATCATCATCATATTATTTTCATGATCTAGCTGAGGCGGACATTCCCATTCTCAGCTTTATAAATTCATTTTCATGTACATAGGACAGATAATCGTCTGCAGTTGCAGACTGGCGATTATTTATGCGTAGAGTCATCATCCCTAGCTTGGGAGACCATCTGTGCAGCTTCTGTGTACATTTGATGTCTTTATATTCCTGAATATATTATAGCCCAGATGGATGAAACTAGGTTTGGGGTCTTCAAACTCATTCAATCTTCGCTCGATGTACAAGTCGATCCATGTGAAAAAATGTCTTGAAGTCGAACATGGAAAGACATCACCTGATTACCAGCCAATAATGTAAGCTTTTAACAGGTGCGAGAGGAATCACTGGTAATGATGATGACCCTCAAGGTACTACATTACAATTCGCATGTTGTGAATGTTAGCGCTTGAAATTTCACCTCAGGCTGAAAAAGGTAAACTTCAAGGCAACATCAAACCACTTAGCCTTGTAGCTAGCCCTACGGGGCAGGAGAGGGCTCTCTCCGGTCTATCTCGGTAAAGATATTCAATGGGCGAGATAACCAATGTGGAAACACTAATTTTAGGCTAGTAAACTGATAAAAAAGGTTTGATTTAGGGATTTTTAGGGGTTTGGTGGAAAATTGGGGAAAGGCAATTTCGGGTGTGGGGATTGGACACAGTTTTCGCAGGGGGTTCTTTGGGGCAAGGTAGGAGACTGTATTGATGCCTTTGATAAATGTGGATGGATTAGAATGACTGGTGAGAAGCTAAGGAGAGAAAGCAAGCACCTTGAATTCTCCTTAAACAGCTAAAAACATTGATATTAAGCAAACTTAAAGGCAGAGCATAGCAACCATGAATTCTACCTTAACACTTCATTTGCCTAATTTGCAGAAGAAAAAGTAAGAAGATGATTCACATAAAAAACTTAAAAGTACAAAGAGAAACACACCATCAATACATGTAACCACAAGAATCCCAAAAAGGACTGCAAAACCCTAGTCTTTCTTCCTGCCAAAAATGCAGAGATACAATAAGTAATACAATAGAAGCTTTCTCCCTCAAGAGTCCAACCATGAAAATGACTAAGAAAGTACATAATATAGGCAAGCTAACATCTTTCCTTTCCTCTAGGGGTCGATCTCACTATCCTAGGAGCTGTTTCAACCAATTCCTAACTGAGCACTAAAATCTAGGCAGTCAAAACAACTTGCCTCTATAAGCTAGGAAACCAATTCATTCATTTAATTTTTGCCTATCTCATGAATGAATCTTATAGAAGAGATAAATAAGTGTCAAAGTATCATAAAATTACATAATTTACAACAAGGAGGATCAAAATCCACTCCAAAAATTCAAACCTAGTCAAAACTACGTTTTGTTGAGCTGTAGGTGAAAATTTGAGAAAATGTGCTGATGCGTCGCACCCCAATCCCTACGCATCGCGCGCCTTTGAGCCAACTTTTTAGGCACTTCCCAGAGTCCAAATGAGGCAAAAATGGGCCTGTTGGAAAGGTCTAGATGTATACTTGCCAACCCAAGTGGAATTGCTGAATTTGGTGGTCATGTGCCCCTCCAAAATTGCAATCTCCCAAGACTGCTTCCTGTGTGTCAAAAATGTGGCAGAAAGTCATTTTTTGCTTGTTTTTTGACCTTCTGGAGGCTCAAAACTTGGTGAAATTTCTTAGTAATTGTTGAGCAAGTGTATTTTTGCATGAAAAATCCAAAAATGCTGAGATTTCCCAAAATGGACCTCCCCAACGAAAGGGTCGCGTGCGGCGCGCGACGCGTTGGGGAAGAAAACCTGTTTTTTGCCCAAAAAATTAACAAATGACCAAAAATGCTCAAAATTTTTTGAAATTTGTGCAGAAGGTAAGTCATTTAGCACCATGCTCCTTCAAGGAAGCCTCCGCCAAGATGTGCAGGGGATTGGCCCTTTTTCTTCGTTTTAGTGCCTTGGCCAACCTTCCTTTGAGCACCTTCATTTTTTCCTTACATACGTGCATTCGAGCCCAATAATGATTCTTCATGTGGCGGAGCATGTCCTTATCCTTGTTAGCCTTGTCCAGTAGCCTCTCCAAATGAGCGTTCACCCGAATAAGCATGGATTCTCGATCTATGGGTGTCAAATCACCAGGTCTTCTATGAGCCAATTCCCGGTCTTCACGAATCTTCCGCTGCTCATAAAGCTCGTGCTCATCCTCCAACTGTTTGTTGCGCTGCTCTAAATAGTTAATTACCCATT
>APFE030178816.1:88709-112930 GCA_000404065.3 Pinus taeda
AGTGGATCGGGCCTTTTCCGTCGTTTTAGTGCCTTGGCCAACCTCCTTGGATCTAGCGATTGTAATTTTGACATTTCTCTAAAACCATGACACCTGTGTAAAAAGTAAAGGAGGTTTTTATTCCTTGGCATTTTTTGGACAAAAACCTCTCTCAGTTTTGCAAAATTCATCTTTGATTTCTCTGAAACAACATTTGAGTGAAACCTATCCCGATGTGTGAAACAAGGAATTTTGTCGAAATGAAGCGCAATGAAGGGGATAAGGGGCTTCTAAATTCTTGGCGAAATTTTTGGAAGTAGGGAGGGATGTTAGGAAGCAGGGGAAAGTGGAATCTCAGAGATTGAGTGAGGGGAAGGGGTCCAAAAGGGAAAAACACAGGCCCAACCTAGAAAATTGCCAGTTTGTAGCTAGAAACTAGGGTTTGTGCGAAAATGAAGAATTTGGGGAATCTCAGTGATGGGAAGCATTAGGTAAGGTACTTTAAAGATAGGGGAAGGTCTATGAACATCAGGAAACAAGTTTTTCCGATGATGTGACCGTCCAAGAGAAATTGCCTTCAAAACCCTAGGAGAGGGAAATGACCTTACCTAGACGCAACTGAAGCATGAACAAGGTGTAAAATGACTCATTAGACACTGAGATGATAATGAAAACCCTATGAATGATGATATACTCAGCTGAATAGTGGCATAGATTGGAATTTTGGCAACTTTGAAAAGAGTGAGAGAAAACCCTAGACCTAATGCATAGTAACCAAATTTTGCTTGAAGACTCACTGAAATGACAAAATTTGACCTTGACACTTCAAAATCACTTTGTAAGAGCATATTTGATCACTGGAGGAAGGCTGGAAAGACTGAAACTAACCGTTAATATATGATCCGATGTCAAACACCATGCAAAATCTTTCAGTCGAAGGCCATTGATGTATACCTGTTGCCGGAAATGAGAAACTTTGCATTAAGGCATGCAAGCTTCAAAGTACTGAAAGGGTTGTTTCTAAGTCAACTTCTTGGATAATGAGCTGATGTTGACAAGAAGTGACCCATCATAGTAGGGCCTTAATGTATCCCACATCAACGACACGAAATGAAGCAAATGATTTTCTGGAGGTGAAAAATGATCTGACGATACAAGGTTCAGGAATGGCGGTCATGAAAAATGGAGGGTGAAGGTATTGTAGTGGATGAGGCATTAACTAGATGGTGAATTATCTTAATGACTTCTCTTGAACATATCGGTGACACTGATATGGATTGGTAGCATTAATCCCAAAAATGGATGGTATGGAAGACCAATGGTAATATGATCGGTGAACAGAATAACCCAACCTGACTCAATCATGGTGATGGGGTGAAAGTGTCATGTTCAAGAGCGACCTGATACCAATAAAATTCTTCAAGTATTATTCCCTTTTTCCCCAGTCATTGCTGACCTATACCTCTTTATTTTTGTCAAGCTTGAGGAGGATAACATATGTTTGTTCTATAATTTTCCATTCGGGCAAACCTATCGCTATGTTTTAGCGAGCCTAGCAACAATGAAACTCATTCTTGTCTGGGTGGAAAAGTTCGTCGCTATTTTTTTAATGAGTTTAACGAGAAGGATAACTTGGTCCTTTTCATGTTTAGAGAGTTTAAAAAGGAACAAAAAGGAAACTCCAGCAGTTGTTTTTCGTAGCATAATCCCTTAAGTTTGAAAAAGGATAAAATAATATGAAAGGGATGAGTTTTCCGATCACTTTAACGAGCCGAAAAAGACAAGCGCTCGAAATTTTTCATGAGATAATCCCTCAAGTCTGAAAAAGATTAAAATATACAGGAGGGATGACACTTCCAATCACTTTAGCAAGTTGGCAAGGCCAATAGCTTGACAATCTTTTCATATTTAATGGGTCTGAAAAGAGTTTAAAGGAGACTCGTTTTTGAGGAACGAGTGACGTTTAGGGTAGCTACTAGTTCTGGGTAATCTTGGAACTTCTCAAAACATGGTGATGTGAAGAGGGTGGCTAACAGGACCACTCGTCATAGTTGTTCCTCAAAAAGGTAAACAATCAAGTGGAACCGTATGATCAGCCAAAAGGATGGAGGTGATGGAAGGAACACAACCAAGGCTCAAAAGGTTGATATATGGGGATCACAAAGGTTATTTACGGAAAGTGGGTTCATTTTTTAACAAGCTTGAACTCTGGGGGAACATATGCTTAGCGGTAGGTCTATTTTTTAATGAGCTTGAACCACGTGATAACATTTCTCATATGCGGGTTTATTTTTTAACGAACTTGAAACTTGCAGAAACATTGCTCATAACAGTAGTCAAAGATGTTTAATTCACCGTTTAACATGTTATATTATTTCGTCAGTCATTCAACCTGCTCAATTTCTCCATCAAATTGATTAGAAATACATATATATGCTCAAAAAATGAATTAAAAACTAAAATTTTACTTGAAGTACGTGAATAGTAACATAAAAAGTAGTTTTACCTCTCATGTTCATCATTTCATTTTCAAATTTTGAATTTTGGAGCTTTGGAGTGGTTTTCCCCCTCAAATTTCACCAGCTGATTTCAGGAGATTAGGTGGACTATTCTCCGTTCCATCAGGGCTAGGTAGGAGCTAACCCTGAGCTCTTCATTTTCATTCCATCCTTTCTTGATTTTGAGCAAGTTTTTCCCTTCTTCTGGGCCCCTGGAGTTTGAAGAATTCATTCTTCATCCATCACACCTAGCCTATATCAAAATGTGTGATGCATATTGAGTTGTACACTAGCCAGTCAGTATGCATCTCACCTTGCCCAAAGGCAGGGTGTGATGGGCGCAAAAGGGAAACTTTACATAGTGATTTTTCATGAAATTTTTGCCTGTTTTTGCTCAAATGTGGATCCTAATTCATCTTTTATCTGTGTCTCAGATATTTATTGCCTTACACAATCAGGGCACAGTTACTACATTACGAAATTGTGGCTTGCTCAAATTCTTCTGTATACCTAGCATGAGGCAACAAATCAGTTTGTTGCAGTATTTTCTCGATGCTTGGGATCCGATCAAGCAGGTATTCCAGATCAGAGGCAAATCTATTTCATTGATAGTCGAGGATATCTACTTTCAGACAGGGTTATTGAGGCGTGGTGCCCCTCTTTCATTATCAGGATCCACTTGTGGGGGTGAATATGTGAGAGATTATATACATCAGTTCTATAGAGATGGATCTTTGCCCAGCAGAGATGGCAAGATCAATATCCAAGATGTCACTGATCGGCCCTTGAGGACCATTTTATTTACCTTTTCTAGATTAGCTGGTAGTGCAGATCTTCATTTGGCAAACAGATATTACATTCAGTATGCCCTGGAATGCCTAGAACCAAAGGTGTTCAACCGGTGTGAGGTGGTACTTCCTATCATAAAAGAACAACTCTCTAAAGTAAAGAATGGAAGATCCAAAAATTTTGGCTATGGTTCCATATTGACTGCTTTTGCCTTGGAGAGGATTCCATTATTGCAACCTCAGAACATTTCACTGGGATTGCTAGCACCGAGGGACCCACGAATGCAGAGATGGGTCAATCTTATGGCTAGACATGTTGGTCAATCACAAATTTCTTTTTCTGATGCCTTTTTTGAGTGGTTTGACCATCAGGAGATGGTCTTTGCGGAGTATCCATACGTCGAGATGGATTTCCGAGGCAACCCAGATTTGGCGTTACTAGCTGGCGAGCAATGGAGTGTTATGGGTAAAATGATCTAACCACATCTTTGTTTATTAGTTTTATAATGTTTTTTCATTTTCAAATGTTATCAAGAATAATCAAACTCATATATTTGTGCAGATATTGGGCCAGTGCGACCAGCGGCACGCCCGAGGGCAGCAGATGATGTTCTAGCAGGAGAGGTTGTAGGGAGGGCTATCCTTCATGATCTGGACATAGTGAAGACCCTGGCAGTGCTGCAGGATCAGATCGAGGGCCTCACTCTCAGTATTCAGGATGTGAGGACTGATGAGTTACCTCTGAGGTTACATCACCATACTACTGGCCTGCCGAGTCGATGGACTAGGCTCTTGTGCATGATCACATAGGTGGTGACATGTTATCACCAACATCATTAGTCTAGGATGCTTTTCTGCATTCATTTTTGAGTTTCTTGGTCATATGACCGATTTTGTCTTAGACACAAAACATTATGTAAAAACTATAAACAGTTATTTATTTTTGAGTTTTGGAGTTTTATTTTGGTTAAGTTATGCGATCCTGAAGCAAATGTTAATGTGAAATGCTTTTCTTTACAAATGATGCAAATGTCTATCTAACACATAATTTACTAATGAATTAGTTAATGTGTTTAAGTTTATGGAAATGTGTTGATATTGAATGGAATCAAACTGTCTTTCCAAAATCCTGACTCCTAGGAACATACGATAAATAGTTGGGTTCTGAATGGAATAAACGCCAGTAAGTTGTAGAATGATGAGTTGTGAATCTAACCTGACAACAAGTTGGTGTATGCCATGTGAACTGCCATCAGATAGAAGTTCAATCAACGCGCTATACTCAGTGATGTTATTCGTCAATCGACTAATACATATCCCCCTGAAACTCACTAACTCGCCGCTTGGAGCAAAAATGGCCCAGGCTGTAGAATATAGGTTCCGCGCACTACGACTAGCTCTGTCGGCATACCCAACAAATGGTTCCAAAAAGTCTGACATCTCCAACAAATTCAAAGTGGATTACCTAAAAAAAATGACAACTCTAAAAGAAAACAAAAATGTAACAAATGCATATATACAAAGAGATTACTACACTTAATCAAGCATAGTAACGCTTAAGATACAACCTGTTTTGGGGTTGCGATAGTGGAATCCCATCATAATCCACCTGCTCGTAGGCTCCTTTTGTCAATACTCTTTTAACAATGTAGGGGCCCATCCATAATGGTTCGAAATTACCTGCTCCCAATTTGTCAGAGTCCTGATCGTAAAGCAAGACTAGGTCACCTTCCGAGAAGACACGAGGCTTGACATTTTCATCAAATTGTGCTTTGACACATTTCTTATGTGCTTCATTAGGCAGTGTGGCATCACGATGGGTTTCATCCAAGTGTATTATTTCCAAGAAACGAGCCTCTTCCTCGAATTTTCGGGAAGCAGATCAATTGCGAGCTTGAGAGATGAAATTTTGTACTAAATTGGTAAGACAGCTTCCAGACCATACACCAACTGAAAGGGCATGAATCCAGTTGCATTTCTCACCGATGTCCTATATGCGCACAGAGCTGAGTACAGGATTAAATGCCAATTCTGGTTGTGGACTCCAATCATTCTTTGCAGCATGCGCTTTAGGACTTTGTTGATTGCCTCAACCTGTCCATTAGCCTGCACATAACATGGAGTAGAACTATCATGGGACAATCCTAATTTGGCAGTCAATTCAACCATCATGTGATTGCGAAAATGCAATCCATGATCTGTGACTATAGCCTGTGGAATACAAAATCTAGATACTACATGATTAAAAAAGAAAAGAGCAGCTGTTTCGCGGCTGTTGTTTAATGTAAGCATCACCTCAGCCCATTTTGTAAAATAGATGACAACGACTATAATATACCCATGCCCCCCAGCCAAGGTGGGGTTACATGTCATGAAATCTATGCCCCATTTAGCGAATAGCCCAACAACAACTACTGGATGTAGTGGTGTAGGTGGTAATCTGGTTTTGCGATCAAAAATCTGATAACCATGGCAACTTCTGACTGCAATTATGCAATCTTTAAATATAGTGGACCAGAAGTAACCAGGTCGTAAGATCTTTTGTGCAGTAGCATAACTAGATAGTTGCCCCCCACATGCACTTGAATGACAGTCATTCAGAGCTTTTTCAGCCTCCTCATGCGTGAGGCACCTTCGCAGAACTGTATCGACACCATGACAGTAAAGTGTATCACCAACGATCATGTAGTCTTTGGCTTGGTATCGAATACACTATTGTTCAGAACAAGAGGTGTTAGGCCTAAAGGTTTGGGTTTGGAGATAGACCAATATATCTTCGTACCATGGATTGCTTGACGATATCAGAAACAAAGTCTCATTCACGATTGATGCATTAGATGTTAAATTGTTGGACGATGATGGGAGGTCACAAAGTAACTCCGTGAAGATGAGAGATTTCTTTGATTTGGATTTGGTGAATTCCAGATCAAGCTCTTGCAAAATGGCTACCCATTTGGAATATTTCCCCCTAGTAATTGATGCAACAAAATGTAGGTCATAGGGTTGCAATCTAACAAAATGGTAGTTTTGCGAAACAGAATATAGTGTCGAAATCTATGTCCTGCTTGAATAGCTACTAAAGCCAGCTTTTCAACATAGGAGTACTTGCTTTCTGTATCATTTAAGTTGCGGCTTAAATAATACACAGGATGTTCTATTCCATTCTCTTCTTGCACAAAAACCATGGCGATGGTTGTATCTGTAGCGACGAGATACAGGTTAAAGTATTTTTGATAGTTAGGAGCATACAGTAATGATGCTTTTACTAGGGAACCTTTTAAAGCATCAAATGAAGCTTGCGTAACCTGATCCCAGTCGAAGGGTACTTCTTTTTTCAGAAGATGCATATAACCTTTAGCAAGTTCAGCGTAATTTGGAATAAACCTCCTTAGAAAGTTAGCTTTCCCTTGGAGTTTCTGAATCTGAAGCAAATTTGAAGTTGGAGGAATGTCAAGGATTGCCTGAACCTTACATGGGTCAAGTCAAATTTCGTCCTTAGAAACTAGGAAACTAAGTAATCGACGAGAACCAACACAAAACAAACACTTGTGCGGATTGAGTCATATCTTGTAGTGTCAGCAATGTAGAAATATGGCTCTCAAATGCTACAGATGATCAATCCACTTTCGCGAATGAGCCAGTAGATCATCGAGATACAGTTGAACGATGTGTTTAATGTCATGGAAGGTGTAGTTCATTGCCCTCTGAAAAGTTGTCCTTACATTCTTCAAGCCTAAAGGTAATTTATGGTATGTGAATGTGCCCCACGGACATATAAATGCAGTATTTCACTAGTCCTGTGGGCGGACATTGATTTGGTTGTACCTGGAAAATCCATCCATGAACGAAAAGATTTTGCATCTGACACATTCAGCAATTATCTGGTCGATGAAGGGTGTAGGGTAGTTTTCCTTTGGACACACTTGATTTACATCTCTATAATCGATGCACACTCTAATCCTTCCTTGTTTTTTTACCACGGGAACAATATTCGATACCCAATCAGTGAGAGGAATGGGGTAAATGAAACTAGCATGTAAAAGTTTTTCAACTTCTGCCTTAATGGCAGCGACTTTCTTCAGGTGAACTGGTCGAAGCCATTGTCGTACTAGTTGACATCTGGATACATCTTAATTTCATGTTCAATGATGCTCGAGTCAATTCCTGGCATTTCATCATATGACCATGCAAAGACATCTCTGAGTTCGCGAAAGAGAGCGCAGTATATTTCCAGTTCTGAAGAATAACAAGATTTTCCAACATGAATATTCTCTACAACATTAGGTTTGGTCGAGATATTAATGGCGATAGTTTCCTCAATATTGGATAGATTTCACTCGGAATCCACTATATTTACAGTATTTGATAGAAAATCAAAAACTGAAGTATGATTAAGGTCGCTTGAATAATCTTCATTGTTATCTTGAAGGTGGGAATGATGGTGGTAATCTTCCCACAATTTCTCTCTTATCATCATCGACTGAATTATTCCTTCGTCTGTAGAATGTATACGAGACCAAGGATCAGAAGAGGTACCATATTCTAGTGACCTATCTATCCAAACACTCACTGAGTGTTGATTTGGGTTTGTCGCCCAGGCCCAGAAAATTGATTGCTACAAAGACTCTATGGGGCTTGGGGGTAACACCTCACGATGATCCACACTATCAAAATTGTTGGAGTTCTTCTTAATCTTTGACGATGTAGAAGATATCATATGACAGGTTTCCATTGTGGCCACTTCTGCCAGATTACTTGGAGGTGGGAGGGCAAAAGTACCCATTAAGGAAGGGTCTTTTAGGAGACCTACTCCAACATTTTGAAGTGATTGAGAACTTCCATGGATCAATGGAATGCTTCCCATAGCTTGTGAACTGTTGGGGAAAAATGTTAGTTGGTCAATGATTTTAATTCCACATTGGAAGGGAAATGCAATGTTTCTAAAATATGTTGACACAATAGCAACCATAGCATAAATCTAGGGCCTTCCCAGTAATATATTGTTGTCAAGGTTTCCATCAATGACCTCGACTTCAATTTCTACTATCTTGCCCCCCAGTTCAACTTGCAAGTTACTTAATATGCCATACGACGTGTATGTTCTTCCATCGAATACTTTTAGTGTCGTTAATGATCGTGACAAGGGTGGCAAGCCTAAATTTTTCCAGCAACTCATTGACATAATACAGGTAGATGCCCCCTCATCAATGATTGTTTGATGAACAGTTTTATTGATGGCTTTTACCTGTATAAGAAAAGCGAGTTGGGACAGTAACTGAGGTTTGTATCCTTTATGGTTAAAGGCCACAAGATTGCAATCCACTGGATCAATCCCACCTATTGCTAATAACAAAACCTGTTTTTGGGAGGCGCAATTCTGCAGTACTTCAAGTGTCGACATAGCGGATGGCGATTGAACTAGATCCTCCACTATATTATAATTCTGTGCTACTCGGGCACGAGGATTAAATGTTGATTTATGTACTACTCCCTTTGACGAATTTATAGTTAATTCAGGAATGATGGGCGGAACAACTTTTGGCGAAGTTGTTGTCGAACTACTGGGTTGATCTATATCCTTCTTGTTCGACGTCTGTGGATTCTAATAATATTTATTCCTTGTCGATATCAAAGCATCATTTTGTTGTTTCGAGATGGATAACATAAGCACTTGGAATGTGGAAGGATGATCAATAGCAACTAGGTTAGTTTCTGGGTTTTGAAACGGATTAGTCAACATCGCTAAGGTAGTTGAAGTCTTTAAAAATTTTGCAACCTCAACTTGATGTGGACAATCTTTCATGAAATGCTTTTCGTTACATATTAAACATGGATAACGAGGTTTCTTTTTCCTAGCAGGGTTCTCATAAGATTTTTCAGGAGGTGAATTTTCCTATTTCTTCTTATTATTTTTCCCTTTTTTCTTGCCCCTTGGTTGATTTGGATTCTTGCCCTTGTCAGATGACACGACACTAATCTCCGAGGCAAGAGGTTTGTCATTTGCTTTTTGACTAGAAATTGCAAGGGCTCTACTAGATGGAGCCTTTGCAGTTTGCGTACTTGAGGTATTGATCACGTCGTCACCTGCGTGAGAGCCCCTATTCGATTTAGGAGGGGGAGGAATGAAAAAATCTAGTCTAGGAGCGTCAGGAATTTTGTCGTAGAGCGTGCGAGGCCGAGTATAGATTAAATCTAAATATTGAGAATGAGCAATGACTTGCTCTTCAGTGACAACTCCTCCCTTTGCCACATCCTCAGTAATATAAGGCAGTAATGACTTAATAAACCACTCAGCTAGAAGTTGATTAGGAACATACATCTTTACCATTTGGTGGCGACATTGCCACACTGAATATGATCAGATATGTGAGTGGCTTTTGTTTGTTTAAAGTTGGTAAGGAGTTCTGTCCCCATTCCGTACCTTATGGGTAACTGAAAGTGGGTTAGAAAAGTAGTGGCAAGGGCATTGAAGTTTTCAAATGAAGCTCTAGGCAATTCAATATACCATTTCACTGTCGGACCAGTGAGCATTCTCTAAAAAAGGCAAAGCTTAATCAAATCATCATTTAGGGTGTTAGATGAGCACCACAAATGAAAATTCATTACGTTATTCGATGGATCTTCACCTAGATTTCCATTGAATTTAGGAATATCGGAGGGAAGTTTATGAGGAATCGCTAGCCACCAAGGGGCATATGCAATTGGATCATTCGTCAGCTGGTTCAAATCTGGCAATTCTAGAGTTGCTACAAAAGGCAATTTTTGATTTAGGATTGGTGAAGCATACAGGATAAGATGGGATCGCCTAAGTAGTAGGTCTTTGCATACCAGAATAATGTATTTGATGCTGGTAACTTTGATAAGGTTGTTGGACATAACCATTATAGTATGGTTGTTGATAACCATTTTGAAAATGCAGTTGTCCATTACCTATAAAGCCTTGTTGCTCAGGTCCTCGGTAAGTTTGCTAGAATTGCAGTTGTTGATATTGTACCAACCATGGTTGTTGGACCATTCGTTGTTGCCCAATACTAGATGATTGACCAAGATGCGGAGTGATAGTACCCATTTGAGCCTGAGTCATTACAGGTAAGGAAGCACTAACTTGAGGTTGTGTTTAAGCCGTAGAGACAAGAGGCTTTTTTATTGCAACCTGAGAGACTTGAGGTTGACATACAATAGGCAGTGCTTGTACTTGCGATATAGTCACAATAATAGGTGTAGGGGGAATATTCGACATAGGTTGTACCAGTTGCATTGAATATACAACCCATAGTTGTTGAGGTAGTATTGGTACCCAACCACTGGATGTAATTCTAGTTTGACTTGAATTTTGTTGTGAACTCACATATGGTTGTTATCTAGGAGGGAACAATGAAAAAACATACTACCCTCCATATGGAAAAAATCCAGTGTTCAAAGGATATATCGGTCTTTGAAGACTAGTCTGCCCAAATTTATACTGGCATGCAGGATCAATTTGTTGAGTTTCAACATAAGAAATGTCAGATGGAATTCTAGATGAACAAATAGGAACAGACCATGTTGTCAAAACAGTCCCTGAGTGGACTCTAGCTAGTGATTGATAACTAGTTGGGATATATGGTATACCAGCAAACATTGTAGGAATAGCAGCAAGAAGTTCTACTATAGCTGTATCTGGTGACACATTCCTAGATGTTGATGGTTGTTCAGACATATTTACTTTATCCAAAATATTTCCTAGCGATTCATTAGGAACTTGCGATGAAGGATGATTAAAAGAACTAACTTCAGGAGTAGAAGGATATAAGTGGATCCCAGTTCCAAAATGTAATGGGGTATTGGATGGAAGATCCTCTACTATCTCCTCTATAGCAATCAATCCAGGTGGAAGAGGTAGACTGTCAGGTCTGTAAAATATTTCTGGAGTCGAAGAAGGTATAGCTTCTGCAGAAAAAGACACTTGAGGGGTGACACCTTTTGAATTCTGGAACTCAAATTCCAGATGTTCAGGTAAGTGAACTTTAGTCTCTGGATCAGCTCTAGATGAAGCTGTTTCAGGTATAAAAGTGTCTACCATTACACTAGGATTAGTTTTAATGTCCTCTTGTAACTGCGAAACTTCTCTTTAAAGGTAGTTGTACTAGAAATGATCGGAGTAACTGTAGTCTCTGACGATGTTGAAACACAAGTTTCAAATAAATCAGGTGAATTGGACTCAGTTAAACGAGACCATTTTTCCCGGAATGGCTTCATTTCCAGAGTTAAAGACAGGTGACTCACTAGTCTCCACGAACGATGGGGTTTTGATTGACTTTCTTCCACGATTGCGGATTACTTGATCAAATCAAAATTAAAGGGAAAATGATGTTGTTCCGAATTAAATAAATTTTAATGACACTTTGAAACAACATTACTTTTTCAATTTTTAAGAGTTGAGAAAAAGCTAAAGATGACTCTAGTCCCCTTTGATTTTTAATGAGCCTGAAGTGACAAGTGCTCAGATGGACCTTTTCTTTTAAGGAGTCAAAAAGGAACAAAAGTGACTACTCTGGAAATCTAGATAGAGGGATTACCAAACCAATCACAAAACTGCAATATACACCTTGGTGATAAATTAAAGAGAAATTACCAAGGACTTGTGTACGGTAGTCAATCTTCCCGAATGTTGTGTTTAGTGCATTGCGATCAATAGGGCGGCAGACACGACTTACTATGGATAACGAATATAAGCCTATTGTGGTCTCCCAATATATACTATATGGTATGGGGAGCACAAGTCTGTGCTAGCACTTGTCACATCAAAGAGGAGGAATCACCCAACCTTCGATGAAAACGATAGTTACTAGATTTTACAACGTCGGAACACCTCTCTAGCCTAGACCTCTAGATGTGTTGTGTTAGGTTTCAAAGCGTTGTTAAGTTCATTGAATTTTTTTTTAGAGTTCATCTTGTTTAGAAGTTTGCCTTTCAAAGGTTCACCACATGATATAGATGTAAAATTCCTAAATATGCAATCTAAAATGATAAACAATCGTCGTTTATTTTTAGCAATGAAAATCCTAGCTACTAAGGAAAGAAAATTACGATTCTTTCAAACAAAGAGCAAAGAGCACACACTAAATGCACTTTTCCTAAATCATTTTTCGCACACAGTCTAAACGCAAATGCAAATGCATGTATTTGTTTTTCATTCCCCTTAATATGAAAAATGCCAAAAAGGAAAACTAAGTATAGATCTGAAATATTTTCTTCAAAGTGACATTTCGACAATTTCTTTTTAAAAATGAAAGGAAGACTTAAACGATACTTTTCAATTTCAAATAGAAGATGCTTTTGACACTTCAAATATCAAAAAATCAAATCAAATACATGGGAAAAAGTTCAATCCACTATCCAAATAAGGAAGACTCAACAACACTTCTCTTTTTTGACACAAAACGACAGTTACGACACTTTTGTACCAAAACGATAGATCGATTTAAGAAACTTTTCGATATGGGATTGTAAATGATGGAAAAATACATAAAAACATTTTCTAATCCTAATCAATGGAGGTTGAACTATGTAAAGTAAGCAGGCTTCAGTAATAAGATACTATTTACAAGCAGCAAAACAACTAAACAGAGTTGAAAACAAGTACAAAAACCCCAAATTTCAAGAGGAGAAATAGGATCACTCAGTCATCGCACCTATGCTTCACAGAAAAAAGTATGAATCGCACCTGCTACACTTGGGAAGTGTGATGCATACTGGCTTCCAGTGAAAGATAGTGCGATGGGCCAGGGAGCGCAAATGAGATGGGTTTTGGCTCAAATTTGGAGCTGATTTTAGTGAGTTAAGCTGAGCTATTATGGAGAGTAAAGAGAAAAGTACAGGGGTATGATCTTGGGAGGTTATTGAGATACCAATAGGGCATCTTGAATGCTTGCAAGTCAGATTTTCGACTCATAAACTAAATCAGAGATTGACTGAAGCAACATTCATCTACTTTGTAATTGTAGAGCAAGAGCAGTTCGAAGGCTATTTGGCTAACTTCAGGCTTCATCTATAGTTTATAAAGAAAACAACAAACAACAAACAAAAAAAATATTCGATCCCTAGTGGAGTCGCCATTTTTTTTCTCGGGAAAACTAGTGTCTTTTCGATCTGCTAGTCCCACTAGCATTGGCAGCTATCCTAGAAACAAACAATCAAAGCAATTTCCTATTTCCTCTATGTATGATAGATAAGAGAGAAGCAAAGGGACCAACCTGGATCTTCCACTTAACTCCTTGCTTGACTCTCCCCTTTGACAGATCTTGCAACTCCTCTCCATACTTATCCCGCTTGGAGAGTACCTGTAGAAACACAGTAACAAAGAACTATCAAAGCATCTCGATCTATTATATCATAAGCATTGCAGAATCAAAAATACAATGAACATACAATGGCATTGACAAATAACATCATTCACAAATACACAATTGTATGGAGGAAAACTCAAAGAACTTTATTAAAATAGAAGGGAGAATTATTACAACCCAGTTGTCTAATCTAGCATCATCCTCCTAGTATCAAAGCCCTTTTCACCTCATGAAAAGAAAGATCAGCCAACAATACAAGGCTCCTTCTCAAACACAAACTATCAGCACTTCCTTACAAATTACCAAATTCCAACCTCCAGATCTCTCAGATGAGGGATCCATTTAGAGATGTCTGCAAGGGTGTGATTCATCTCTAGGTTTTTGATTAATGTCATTCCACTTGTAGTTCTTGGTTCCACTTGTAGATTTCTTGGATCTCTTACTCATCCCTGGGCGAATTTAGAGAGGCAAGTGTCATAGGAGAAGTTTCTAGAAGATTCCATGAGCATCCACTTAGCAAATTATCTCCGAAATTTGTCTATTCTCGCTCATCACACCCCACAGAAGGCCTTTTCAGCATGCATCACACCTGGCTAGTGTAGAAGTTAGTATGCATTGTAACCTAACAATGGAGCAATTAGTATGGTCTAGTTTTGGCCAGTTCTGAGTGGTTTTTCAGGTGGAACTTTTGGGGAATGATGTAATCAGTTCACCATGATCCTTTAGGGTATGAAACAACACTTTTACAGATTAAAGAGCCCTTGGTTTATCAACATATAATATTGGGGTTGAAGTGCCCAAATATGTCTATAACATATACGCACCCCAGAAATACCATCACTACCTACTCGGAGGACACTTTAAGATGTATACTAATCACTTTACGCTAAAGTACCTAGTGAATAAGCCTGTGTTGTGGGGGCGCATTTGTAGGTGGTTATTATTATTTTAGGAATATGATTTTGAAGTTATCGTAAAGCCGGGGCATCTAAACACTGGCCCAGATCACCTGTCCCAAATTGAGAATGGTGAAGAACCCATGAACCTGGAGGAGGGACTACCTGATGCACAACTCTATGCAGTGTGCATCGCAGATGGCCACTTTGAGGATATAATCCACTTCTTAACCATAGGAATTGTGCCACAAGGGTATTCAGTTCAGCAGAGGAAGGAACTGGTGATACACATAGCAGACTTTAATGTTATTGCAGGAGACCTCTACAAAATGGGCAACGATGAGATATTACACAGATATGTAACAGAATTTGAGCAAGGACAGATCCTTGTCGAAGCACATGGGGGGCTCAAGGAGGACATTATGCAGGACGTGCCACAACACAAAATATTCTTCGTGTAGGACTCTGGTGGCCAACTCTACATCAAGACTCAAAAGCGTATTGTCAGGCCTGCGACGTATGTCAATGAACGTGGAAACCATCACGGAGGGATGAGATGCCACTCAAGCCGCAGATGATGCTGCAACCGTTTGAGAAATGGGCAATCAACTTTGTGGGGCCTATCACACCTACAGGAAAGACAGGGGCGTGCTATATCATCACTGGGACAAAGTACTCGACCCGATGGGTGGAAGCACAGCCAGTTAAGGACTGTACCACCACTATAGCTGTGAAATATTTGTTCTAGAATGTGTTAACACGGTTTGGATGTCCAAAAATTCTAACGAGCGACCACAAAATGTACTTCCTGAATGAGATTATCAGCGTGCTCACTGAGGAGTTCCAGATATATCATCAACAAAGCACACTGTACCATCCGCAGGTAAACGGGACCATTGAAACTTTCAACAAAATCTTGTAGACCATGTTGACAAAAGTATGTAATGCGCAGCGGAATGATTTGGATTTGCGCATACCTGTGGTGCTATGGGCATATCAAACAACGTGCAAGAAGTTGACGGGTCAGATACCTTTCCAGTTAGTCTATGGAAAAGAAGCTGTCAGGCCAATGGAATACATTGTACCCAGTTTGCGCATAGTAGCGACGACAGGCATGGCAGACCGTGTGGCTTTGGAAGAGAGGATCGTGCAACTGGAAGAACTTAAGGAGGAACAATTTCTGGCAGGATTCCATCAGCAGGCACAGAAGCAGCGGGAAAACTCTATGTGTTATCGCCATATCAAGATGTGCACGTTCAAAGAAAATGATCTAGTATTACTCTACAACAACAAGTTTGAGAAATTCCCTGGAAAACTTCAAATGCATTGGTTGGGACCCTATGTAGTACAAGAAGTCATAGATGGGGGAACATTCTAGCTTGCCAAGCTGAATGGAGAACATTTCCCAGACAGAGTAAATGGCAGTCGCCTGAAGCTCTACATGGGTGGGCTGACCCCATGACTAATCGACCGAAGGATAGTCTCACCACTCTAGGCAGTTGAAAGAGAGCACAAGACGTTAAAGCAGTGTGTGGGGAACCTACACAACAATCAGGGGGCACGTAGAATTGATATGTCACCAGGGTCACGGTTTCTTAGAAGGGGCTACACTTCTGCGTGGACAAGCAGAAAGGTGACCGTTGTTGACACTATTCATGACAAGATGTCTGAGTTATGGCAAAAGGGAGCGGGCAGTGGGCAATTAAGAGACATGGTACGAGTCAGATCTGGAATGATCTGCCATAGACTTAACGTTACAACACAAAAAAGGAGGGAACCAACAAATTTGAATTTCGAAATGCTTATAAATCATGGGAGGGGAATCCACCGAACAATCTACGATTTTGAGGAAAGTAAGCTATTGTGCCTCCCCGCCGAGATGGAGTTGTTCATGATTTATGCTCAAGGAGTAAGCCCAAGGGTTGTGGTATGGCCAATGGAGATACATGACTTTCTGGATAGTATGGTGTCGACGGTCGCGGGCACTGTGCAAAGTTCAACACCAACAGTAGGGGATGTGCCAGAACTTCTTAGACACGAAGCAAAACTAGTCCAGATGCCATTGCCTAACCCATGGGATGGCCAGTGAACCATAAAAGATAAGGGAAAGACTATAAATACAGAGACAAATGATGGAATTGCAGTTAATAGTTCATCTCTCAGGCACCTTAAAGATTGGGATCTCACGGATAGCGACAATTGTCTTGCAAAATTGCAACACAAGCTGCAACAGACAATGCGTATAGGCAACCAGAAATTGGAAACTTGCCATGTTGGCACGAAGAATTCCTGTATACGGCACCCCAGCTTGAGCTAAAAACCTATGAGGTGGTGTTCTATGTTAACCGAGCAGAGCAGAATGAGCATCATCGGTTGCATGAATTAGTGGAGGCAATGGAGCAAGCACTAGAAGAAGAGTTGTAAGAGACAAAGAGGGAGTAGTAGAACGAAGTGCATCACTCACAGGGATGGTGGACCGTGAAGCCTAGGCAGAGCGTATCACCGCACTGATGAGTGACTCGGGACGAGTCATGATAATTGTGTTGGGGGCTTGTTGGGTAGCGAAGGCCCCGCGTAAGGGTTTTGGGGCTTAAATCCTAGAAGTTAGGGTAATTATAATGTAAAGCTCTGAAATGCGCAGAGCACAAAATGTAATAGGTCGAGTCTAGGGGTTGTCCACCCAAAAATAATATAGAATAATAATAAGTAAGTCGGTCTGCCCACGGTCCGCAAACCATTGGAATGTATAAATAGAGCGAGGCTTTAAAGGTAGAAGGTAGTTGTTTTTTGGACTAGATATGATGTATTATGGGTTGGTAAAAGTAATTAGAGACCTGCGTCTGTAAGTTCGAGTCAAGGGAGTTAGTGGGTAGATAGAGGCTTCACAGCTGTGTGTGCGGAGGCCTAATAGAGTCTGAAGTTGTGTGCGCGGACCCCTATAGCGGTGTGTGTAGGGCAGAAGAAGGTTGTACTGGAACGAAGATATTAATAAAGATAAGTTGTTTATGGAATATCATGGATCTATTGTATTCTGGTTCATGCATCTATTATATGAGTTTTTTATATAAGTTTATATCTTTTTATAATTGTGTGCACTGGGTTTTATTGTTAAATGTTTGCTTAAAGACTGTAACAAGAAGATCATATCTATAATAATTTCAATAATAAGAAAGTACACCTACGCGGATCTATGCGAAAGCCCGATAATAGTACAGAGTGGCACGAGGCTGCAGAATGGTTCGTGACCCCTCCAGACCACATCAAGAAATCCCAAGGGTGTGGAAACCTAGTTCCAGCACCCTCCCCTACTACCTCGGGTGAGACTTCAATCTGCGCTCCTCGTGCTGTTGCTGAAAGGGCTAGTAGCTGTAGGCTTTTTTGGGTTAATAACTCTTCCAAACCTGGGTCAGGGCCCAATAAGCCAACAGAAGGTGAAATCCCAGTCTCCTCTCTAGTTCACTCGGAGGTTTCCACTCCAGCATAGTCGAGGAGTAGGAATATCATTTCCCTCCTAAAGGTTTCCCTTAGATGGGAAGCATTCCGACCAGTGTTCATCCTGAGTTACAACGTAATTACGTAACTTTAGCTGAGATGGTTTCAGGTACACCTACTGCCTCATCGGTATATCACAACCCTATCTAGGCATTTGGTGCTATGGCTATCTCAGGTCCATTCATTTAGAACCCAACCTCCCAACCGATGGTGTATTCTACAGTTACTTCAGTCCCTGTGCAACCCACTATTTCGAATCCTCTTGTTTCGCTGGTCCAAGTAACCCATTCGGTTCAATCAACGGTCTTCAGTCATGTCTTTGTCAATTCTTTGATCCCTCCAATAAGTGGACAGGCTGTGCTACCACCTGGGGGGAAATGTTTGAATGTTTTTATGATGTCTCGTACAACCAATGTGAGTGGCTCACAAGCTCACATGGTTGGAATGAAACCACCCTCTTCAAGTTCCATTCTAAACCCTATTGGCCCTGATGGATCGAGTAATATCTAGGACCGACAACCAAACCCTTTTGGTCCATTTGGGTCAAGTAATGTCCAGTACCAATAGCCTAATATGGCTCAGGTTCAGTACCAACCTCCTTACGTTCCATATGGCTCATAAGCAATGGTTAATCCGTCCTACATCCCTCAGCCTCGACCTTATGTTCAGTTTGGTCCGTCTGTCGTGCTTGATGGGTATGGCCAGATATAGTTTCGGAACTTTAAAGGTGTCTTTCCGGGAACTATTCAAGTAACCTTATAGTAGCAAGGATCGCTTTTGTAACAGCAAGGGAAACCCTCGTTACAGCAAGGGCAATCCATGTAGTGGCAAGGCCAGATGATATCACAGCAAGGATGACTGCAACAACCGTAAGGGAAACCATCGCAACCATTGCAACAAACCATGCAACTGCAATTGTAGTATACGCTGCAATCCTCCAAGCCTATGCCTTCACAATGTCAACCTTTGCAACTGCAGGGACAACCTTTACAGTTGCAAGGTCATCCCTTGCAGCAACAAGATCAACTCGGGCAACATCAACCCTTATACTCATATCAATAGGGTCAACCTTTTCAAGGGCAAGGTCAGGGTCAAGTTCTACAGTAGCAGGTGCAAAATCCTTATGTCTAAGGGTAATAAGTTCAACATCCTTTTGTCCAAGGGCAGCAGGTCCAAAATCCTTATGTCCAAGGGCAACAAGTGAAAAATCCTTACATCCAAGGGCAGCAAGTCCAAAACCCTTATGCTTGGGAACATCAGGTGCAAAATCCATATTTCCAAGGCCTGCAAGATCAACAGCCTTTTAACCTATATGTTTCTTTTCAATGATCTATGCTTGGACAATTTCAAGCCTTTCAAGGTCAGAATCCTCCCTATGGGCAAGGTAACCTACAGTGGGGGGAAAATCAAATGTCGTATGGAAAAAACCATCCACTACGGGGATAAAATCCTTACCAGTAGGGATGGGTCCTGCAAGTTGCGTCCCCTTATCGACCTCAAATGCCTTTCAATACCCAATTGTCGTTCTTGGTTACACTGGAATTTCCAAATGTGTCTAGACTCACGAATGACTTGATTCTTCATTCACCATACTAGCCTTGAGTTCCATCCAAGATCCCGAGCGATTGTTTGAAGTTTGAAGGAAAAGAAAAAGAGGATCCACAAGCCCACATGATGACATATCAACTCTGGTGCTCCTTGAATTCCTACGTTGATGATTCCATTCATCTTTGACGTTTCTAAAGAAATCTTACAGGTTTTGCATCCAAGTGGTATATCGAGCTACCTTGAAATACCTATCATGACTTTAACATTCTCTCCATGGCCTTTCTCACACATTTCTAGTTGTCATTTCACTATGAAACTTGCACCCATATACTAACATCGCTCAAGAAAGACATTGTGACCCATACCTCCGATCACATCCATGAATGGAGATGTAGGTGTTGCTTGATTAAATTTAAACTTGCAGATCAATTGTTGACCGACTGGTTCACCAAATCATTTGTCAACAAAATTATTGAGGACATTTCTATGGGTGGATGCATCACTCAGGACATTTCTATGGGCAAAACCTCAAAGGTTCATGCTCTCCATTCTACCACTGTGGACAAATCCTATAAAGGTAAGAAGAAAGGCAAAGGCAAGGGTAAATTCAATGCCCCAAAATAGGGCCCTCCTAAGTCATCTACTAGTGATGCTTCCCAATGGAAGCCCAAATATCCATGCCTCATCTATGAGGAGGATCACTATACTAATGATTTTCCAAGATGATCCAAAGTTAGCCATTTTCTCAAAGGGACTCCAACTGTCCTAAAATAGCCTTTTCCATCTAAGCAAACCCAAATGATAGATGAACCTCAGTCACCCACTTCCTCAGGTTCACAAGTGTTTATGATGAATACAACAATAAATGTGTCTACCAGGTCAAAATATTATCAAACTTCTACCCCAATAGCAGGGAAAGAGAAATAAGGTACCCCTCCTTCTGTTGCATCCAGTTCCAGTCCTCTCGATATAAAGCAACCTAATCTTGATTCTGCCATTCGATCACCTTCTCAAGGTGTGCTACGAAAGCCCTCATACAATCCAAATGCTTGAGCCACTCAAAATTATAAAATTGTCAAAGATTTGGCTTAAGTGCCATTAGCTATGTCTGCTCTCGTGGTCCTTCAAAGCTTTCTTTCTCAGCAGAAATCATTATTGTCAGCTATTGGGGGTATTGATCCAACTAACTCTAATATCATTTGTTTTGACCTCGAAAACCACGTTCCGTGTTTAGCTCATCAGGTTTCCTTTCTCATTTAGGTGATCATAAATGAGAAAACCATTCATAAGACCATCATTGATGAAGGTGCTTCTACCTGCATCATGTCTGTCGCTTGTTGGAAGGAAATTGGTTCTCTGACTTTGAACCATTCCCCTAACACTTTGGAAGCTTTTGATGGGCGTGATTCACGACCATTCGATGTCCTTCCCAACCTTGCCATTACTTTGGAGGGCAAGATAATACACATAAAATTAGTGATCATTGATGTTAATCTTAACTATAATCTTCTACTTGGACGGAGTTGGACCCATGCCATGCATGCTATAGCCTCCTCCCTTTTCTGTGTGATTCATTTTCCTCATCAGGGTAAGATAGTCACAGTTGACCAACTGTCCTTCTTTGCCTCTTCCTTCTCGAATGGAAATGTTCCGTATGTAAAGAACATTGGTACTCCTTATGAGAGTGTGGGGGTAAGACTCTTTAAAGATCCTGGCTTGATGGGTATTTTTCCACTCCCACCTCCTCATGTTTTCTTTTTCAACATGATCTCAGTCAAGTCTGGGTCATTCCCTCACCAGATCTTGTTGATACATGGGGCAAAGTTACGCTGCTAAGTCCTGCCAGAATTAATTATGTGGAGATTGTTTCGGCTTCGCCTTCAGTATCCGATGATCATCTTGTTTCGAGTGCATCTCTCGACGCGTATTATCAATCCCCGTAGCTTGGTTCTTTGGACTCCCCCAATCCCTTAGCCAAGACTTTTCTTTCTAATGAGAGTATCATGGAAATAATGTCTCTGGAGGAAGTACCTTGGAACAACACTCATCATCATTCCTCATTCTTGCTTGGCCCGATGGTCATGACTATGTGTCTTGAGAAGTTCTCTTCTCCCCTGCCCATTGACATGTCAATTTCTCCTCACATTGTCAAGATATTTCAAATCAAGGCACCTTTATCTCTTCATAAATTCAGGGTTTTTCTCCCTCCCCGAGTTTTTTCTGATTGCCCATTATTGTAATGTGGTTGTCATCTTATGACTCGTAACCCTTCCTTGCCCAGGGGGCATGGAGGCACAAGATTCTATGAGTTCCACTCTATTATTTGGCTGAGTTGATGCTTACTCATCATGACAATGGTAAAAATCCAGTTTCCATCTGTGTTGATTGATTACCCAAGTCTGAGCATGTACTATCTCAAGTACTATGCCTAGGTCATCTTGCATGGCTACTTTTGTACAATAGTGTTTTATTCATTTTTGTGTAGTGTGGTTTGGTGTGTTGTTTTTCAAGAAACTTTCCTGCTTATTATGTCTTCACCTACTTTGCATATTTTTGTGACTCCTCACATCAGTTTCACTAATGGTGCTTGGTGTAGTACCCGAAATCTATCATCTATGGTAGGGGCCATTTATGACCCCCATGGTGAGTTGATTGATCTTCAAGGTATTTGTCTAGGTCAAACAACTAATAACATTACTGAGTATAGTGAAGTTAGTGAATTTTGTCAAAAGCTATCGCTCTTGGCATTCAAGAGTTGGTTGTCAACCTTGATTTAAAACTTGTTGTTCTTCAACTCAACGAGAAATATTCCATCAGAAACCCTCAGATATTGAGAATGTATCTACATATTCGTCTATTGGAGAGAAATTTGATTACATTACATATAATCGTATTCCTAGGCATATGAATACCTTGACAGATGCATTAGCTAATTATGTGTTGGATAAAAATTTGCGAAATGTGTAAAAATAAAAAAAAAATAAAACATTTGTACCATAGTAAGAAAGGAAATATAGCATCTATATATGTGTGTTTATGTGTGTGTGTGCATGTGTGGATAATGTTTTTCATACATCAAAACCCCAAAAAATAATATATGTGTTTAAATACATTCATGGCTCGTAGGCCTAAAAAATGTGGAATGCTAGACCTATGAACTAATCAGCATGGTTCTCATTGTAGCAAGTAACTACTCGTACTACACAAGTTAACATTCGACGGATCCAGTTCGTTACCCCCACTATGTGCCTCTGATATTGGCGTGGGATCGCACCCAGCTGGGCATACTCTGGGATACCATGGGTCAATCCCTTGAGGTTCTGCATGATCTCCTCCTCATTATCACTTCCTTCCTGATAAGGAGCAATATCGAATTGCCGAGCAATGCGCCTGGAAATTAGGGACATCCTGGAAGGATGCTCTGGTCCCACATCTGCATTTACAAAATCCAAATGTCATGAATGCACGTATTTCAAAAACAATAAAAAATCAAAACTTAAAATTGTTTAGTTTTACCTCCATCATTATAATCTTCTCCCTCTGGGAGCGGCATATCTGGATCACCGTGGAAGTTGGTACCACTATAGGTCCAATCCTCTACTACGATCATTTGTTGCCATAGCCATGAGAAGAAGGCAGGCTTATAGGACATCTATTGGCACCCAATAATCCTAGGCATCAATGAACTCCACCGAACCATCCGTGGGTCTTGTGGCAATGGCAGTTCTACCTCCACAAGTTAGTAGTGAAATAGCGGGACCCACTCCAGAAATAAGGTCACTAAAACAGAACTGTAGCAGAACTGCTTCAGGTTTCCCACCTTCGCTTTAGATAGCTAGCACTTCGTGTTTACCTTCATGGCTTCTGTTAACACCCAGGTTGTTCCCTATGACTCCCAAGGGAATACGGCCGGGGTAACCACTAACCTATCTTTGGATTACAGCTTCTAGCCCAGCTGTAATCAGAGAGGGCTCTCTCTTTAAGGTTTGTCTCTGTTCTGTGTAGATTTTAGGCTAGTTATGAAAAGAAAGTTTCTTTAGTTTTTTGTTTGGTTGGGAGGATGTTTTCTGATAGTTTTGAAATGTTCTCTGCAGGTAAAATTAATCCATTTGGCAATGGAGTCTGTGGCTGCTGGTTTCTTGAAATCCTGAGTTTGGTGCAGCTGGAATTATAGGGCCTTTTATATATTTCATGAAACAAACTTTAAATTGTGAAAATGGAGTGTAAACAACCAGTGAAAAGCAATTAAGAGTTTTTCACTAAGCTGGGATGTGAGAAAGGGATGCATTCCTCAGGAGCAAACTTGAATTCTTGAAACAATAGATCACTGTGATGATATAGTGTGAAAGGTAGCAATTAAGAATTACACTTTCATTACCATAACTGAAGAAAAGACATTTATAATAGCTTAGATTGAGTTCAGGGTAATCTGTGATTAAGTCCTGTAACTATTCTTTTTCCTTGCTATTAACTATTAAAACATGGGAAACATGAATGATATATGAAAGATAACAAACATATAACAAAGAGTAATGAGAGAAACTTATTGAGTCATGAGATACGCAGGAATCCTGCAACATTCAACTATACACCAGCAAAACATCAAGAGACACAGAGCTTTGGAAATTCCATCATCCTTTGTATTAATTCTCTGGAGATTTACAGTAGAAGAGGAGCAGAATAGATATCAAA
>APFE030178823.1:0-12542 GCA_000404065.3 Pinus taeda
CTAGAGGTGGCTGTCCCTCCTGGATAAAAGCCTACATTTTTCTCAATTTCCTACCATTACCTTGAATTTGATGTCTTTGAAGTCCTAGCAACAAATAAGGATTGAGTCCGAGTCGAATCCATTAGACCTTGAGTTTATGAATGAACATTTTATATAAAGGGATTCTTACCAATTCAACTTACAACCTGTTAGGGGAATGATATCTTTTGATCTTCATGCTGTGAGGTATTGTCTGCCATATCCTCTGGAAGGCCTATGAAATTTCTTCTCTCAATAGTCTAAAGGTATCCTCAAAATGGAGGATGGTCTCTACTTGTGTTTGTTTGTAAACCTTCACCACTTCAGGATCCTCTACTAGGATTTCATAGGTAGAAGTGAGGATTGATGGATTAGGATGCTCTAGTCTGATCCAAAGTGGTTCGTTCAACTCTGTCCACAAGCATATTTTTACTTCTTCTTATCCTGACCTCTTCATGCCTTAGCCAAGCTGCTAGGGCCATTAGCTATGTATCTCCCAAAAATTGGATTTGGGTATCATATGGTCATATTAGGAAGCACAAAGGTATGAATGTAAAACTCAAAAACCTTGGCCTTGTCTTCTGTGCTGCACCGAAGGCAAAAGTCAATGAATTATTTATCATCCTGTAGAGGGAGCGACGCTCTTTATGCAAGCATTTTTTTTCGATGTTGGCACCATTTCTCCTTTAGAAACAAGGAGCAGGTTTTTGATGGTTTCTTGCAATTCATTGCTTCCAAAGAAAAATGTGCCATGGTGCCCAAGTTTGTCTCTAGGATTGAGTTTCTTTTTCTTGGAACAATCTTTGTGTTTGATGCAATTGGGATTTTAGCTAGTTTTCGATTTCCAAGTAATCCCTTTTGTGGGCTTCATCAAATATGAGGAGTTCCAACTCTTCTATCAAGTTTTTCATTTCATCCACCATCTTTCCAACATTAACAACTCCCTTGGATTGTGCAATTTTCTTCCACCTATGATTCTTAGCCTTTAGGGATTTTTGATTCGGATCATCCACAATATTGTGTGCCTCTTGTTGTCAATGTTTCGAATCCCAATGTGAATCCATCTTCAGGACATAAGGATAGATTGAAAGAAGAGCTTACCAACCAGAACAAATAAATAACTGATGCTCAAAAACAAAAAACAAAAAACAAAAAGCCACCTCATTCTATAAAACTAAACCTAAGCCTACTTGAGATTAATTACTGGAAAAATATATAATTAATTTATATAAATGTATTTATTTATTATCAAGTAAAGTTTTCTTTCTAACAAACAGCTGTTTGTATTTCCATTTCATAGATATTTTTAAAGAATTTTAATTAAAGTGAAGCTTAAGTTATAAATAAATTAAATCTTTAATGAGAAACAAAAATTAATAAATTAATTTATTAGATATAATATAGATATATTTTAAAATATTTTATGAAATTTATTAATGAAAATGTTATAAGTTTATTAATTAAAATCTAAATATGTTAATTAAATTAATTTAACTTAAAAAGTTTCTATGTGATAAAAAATATAATATTTATTCAAATGTTTTAAATTATAATAATTTTAATAATAATAATTATTAAATTATTAAGTTAATAATGATTAAGATTTTAATTTATTAATAATAATTATTAGATTTTAAAGTTAATAATGACTAATATTCAATTTTAATAATAAAAAATTATTATGATACTATTATAAATAACAATAAATTTGAATTATAATAATTAATATTTAATTCATAATAGTATTAAATTACTTATAACGTTTATAATTATTAATAGATTACTTATTATGTTTAAGAATTCTTATTAATTTAATTTAATTTATGTACCAAAATAATTAATAATTGAGAGGTTAGGAAAGAGGTTCATAATGGAGTGATATACCTTAGACGACTTGGATGTGTTGATATGCCTAATCACTGGAAACCAATTTTCGTTGATCTCATTCCCACCATCTCTGTTGAGTTTATTCAAACATTTCCTAATTTCAAGCGCCTCTTTGATTTTCCTCTTTTAATAGTGATCATCCCTCGTGATAATATTGGCACTGTCGAGACAAACATGATGCTTGGTTTTTGAGGATGCTCTGCAAGTTCTTAAGTGCGTGCTCTCCCATTCTTGATATCTGCTCCATGTTCTTTAAGTCTAGTTTTTAAGGAAAACCCTGTCTCTCTAATATAACTTTTCCGGAAAGAGCAATCCATCTTATAAACTCCCTTTAGCTACTGTTGATCGATGCTATCCTTTTCAAATCTCATTTTTTGCTTAATTGTTCCACAAGTCGTAAACTGAGTGAATATGTCTTTCTTTCTTAGAACCTTGGCGATTTTATCTGTAACCCCTTGAATGAATGGAAGATAAACTATTCTGCACTTTTCTTTAGGGTCCCTGGGGAGGGCCTTTCCTTCAGCTCTTTTTATAGCCTTGTTGATATCTTTTTCTTTGTATCCTACATATTTAAAGACAAAGGTTAAGTGCTTAATATCTTCATCAAGGTGATCAGCGTTGGAGATTCTGAGGGCTCTAACAACAAGAGTGTTAAGGACTCCAAATTTCTGGGCTGGATGATGGTACGATTCGACATGAAGGTGGCTCTCAGTGTGGGTTTTCTTCCTAAAAACTTGGTTTTCCAAAGTACCATCCTTCTTTCTGATCACGAGGACATCTAAGAATGGAATTTTACCTTTTTCCTCAAGTTCAACCTTCAAGGAATACTCATGGTAATAAGTGTATAGAGAGCATTTTACCTGCCTCAATTGAAGAATAGAAGGAAGTGGATTCCCTTGGAGTTGGATGATTTTATTTTCTGTCAATTTATTGTAGCTCTATAGACTACTCTTATAACTCTATTGTCTGTTCTTGTGGCCCTACAAGTTCAACACTTATTTCCTCTGGTTTTAGTTGCAACTTATTTTCCTTAGGAGGTGTGGGTGTAACTTCAATTTCTAACATTAATGTCATTGGCTTCTTCCTCCCTATATTCTAAGGATTTTATTTCTCAGGGTAAGGGATTTATTCAATGGTTATAGGAGTGGGATATGGAGGCCTAGGTTTTCCACTGCACCTCACTCTAGTACTTTTTATTCTTCAGAATTAAGTAGGCAGTTGATTGGGTTTGCTAGACTTGGCTTTTGTTGAAGTGCCTAGGGATACAAATGTAGCATCAATCTTCTTATTTTTTGCCTCTAAAAGCTCATCCCCTCCCTCTTGTGCTATACGGATTTCTGTTGTCTCTTTCTTCCTTTTCTTAGCTAGCATCCTATGTGGTTTCTTAATTTATTCTCGAGGTTTCTCCAATACCTCTTGAGGATTTATTATTTCTACCAGATATTATGTCATTGGGGCAGGTAATTCAGCCTGGTGCTTTGTTAACTCTGTTTTCTACTAATTCAACTTGGGCCTCTAAGAAGGCCCATCTATCATGATAGCAAAACATGTCCAAGGAATAGGGTTTTGAAGGTGTTCTAAGGAATCCATGACTATTAACCTGATGAGTTCATGATGGGCCTAGTAATTGGGTTTCCCCTCATTTACTTTTGTGCTCATCTCTTTCATGGATTGAAGGATACAATGTGGGATGCTAAGCCTCTCATGGATAGGAAGGTAAGCTTGGAATGTCAGTTGATACAAGAGCCTAAAATGATAAGCATATACAATTCTTAATGTTACTTCATAATAAATATATTTAAGGATAGATATGAAACTTCATCCTAAGGGTATGGTAGGCTTTCCCTCTTGATCCCATTCTTACTTTCTTCTAGTGGCTCATCAATGAGGAAAAGTCATATTTTTACACTGATTGCTTCGTGTATCTCCTCCTTACTCCATTTAGCCCCCTTGGGAATGGTAGTGAATATATTGAGTAAACCTTCATTAAGATATGATCAAAACTTCAAGCGTAGTGACTATTTCATGGCCTTCAGGATGTTGCAGGTTTAGAGAAAATTCTAGGGTAAGCTCATTATCCCACCTTGTTAATTTTCAAAGAACCCTAGCTGATGAGAATTTTCTAAGATATCCTTAACTTCAGGATTTTGATGAATCCAAGCTGTTTTTGCAAGTACTCTTCTATTGAATTCCCAGCCTATTGTATGAGACAATTCTTTGAAAATTTGGACATAATTTTTTTGCAAGGGAGTACTGGTTCTGTGCTAGTACAAGAAGCAAGGTTTTCCTATGGCATTAGGGGATCCTGTAGCTCAGAAAAATGTACAACCTTGAAATAGAGAAGGAAATAAATTTTCAAATTATTATTCCATGAAATTCTAAATCATTTTTCCAATTTTAATTCTTGAAAACAAGAAACTATCCGACTATTTCTCTGTTTTACTTAGACTATTTTAATATAGAAACTATAGTGGTGGATAAATTGGGGCAATTGAGCGCTGAACCTTGTTAAAAATGTGAGTAGGGGAATTTGAGTTACATTTTATTTGAAGGTAACCTTGTTACTTAACTCATATGGGACTTCTATGGGTGTTCTGGGTGAGAATTGGGTATCTTGTAGAAATGATTGTAGTATCCTGTAGTAGTGCCTATAGTAGAAAATTTGTAATCTTGATAACCGTTTCTTACTCTTGTAGTGGTGGTGGGACTCATTGATATTTTTTAAGCACTATTGCATGAAAAGCACAAAGTGTCAAGCTTGGACTGATACCGAGTTAGATAGAGTTGTTGTGGTGGTTGATGAGAGGAGGCTTAGGGTGCAATGGGTGAGTTGGACCCCAACTACTTCTTGTCATGCCTCTTACTCCATGTCCTTTTCCATTAGTAAGAAATAATGACTTACTTTTCAAATCATCCTAGTTTTTCTTCCTCACTTTCACACATATGAGTGACTTGGAGAAAATGTGAAGTTCCCTAATTGATTTGGCCAAGATGTTTGCTAGACTAATTTGGCTATAAATCCCTCTGCACTTTGCACTTTTAACATTTTCTAATGTTTGGTATAAATTCAAATGGTGAGGGTAGGAGATCTATACCTGGTGCCTTACCTTCTACTGCTTTTGGAGGTGGTTTTAAATGCTTCTACAGGTGATCTGGTGTTTCTGTCATGACTACCAAAGCTACATCTATATCTGTGGGAATTTATGGCATGTAGTGATCTTCTTCAAGAGTGTTGGTGACTTGGGCTTATAGGGTTTCTGAAGGCTGCTAGAGGACTATGTAGTCTCCTATCACAGTAGAAAAAACTCATCATGCTCATCATTTTGTTCTTATAAAACATCAAGGAGATATGATAACGCAAGGAGGAGCTTGTGATGTTGATGAAAATGCTTTTGGGTGTGACTGTGATGGAAAAGACAAGGATTTTGTGTTGTTGTGGATAGAAAATGATGAATAGTGGAGGGAAAAATATGGGTAGAGACATGTCGATGGAATGGTTGAATGTCAAGATTCCCATGATGAATTTTCTTTACTTGTATGTAGAGAAAATCCTTGGTCTGTAACTTTTTAGCAAAATTTGTGCTATCCTATAGCATTCTAGGACTTTCCTATAACAACTCAGGGAAGTGGACAAAAATGCATGAAAAGGGGTTGGAAATGCTGAGATGATGGATGATTATGGAAAATGGTGTAGGGGTTCTTTTTGGGTCCTTTGAGAGTGCATAGGGTGATGTATTGGGCCGAATGTGTAGGTTGGTCTGTCCAGTCAATCTTGTGATTTTTCACTATGATACCTACACACAAATCAAGGCAAACTAAAACATTTTTATCATGATTTTATTCATATATACACACACACACACACACACACATTTTTAAAATTTATTTATTTATTTATTTGAATTTTTTTTTTTAATTATATATATATATATATATATATAATATATATTATATATATATATTATATATTATATAGATAGATAGATATATATATATATATATATTCAAGGCCGACTAGCTTCCTTGTGGAGGATTTCACCTAGTAGTTTTTCCATGGGTGCCTCAAAATAGGTTTTCACCTAGGGATCTTTATTAATTTTTTTCTGTTTTCTTAGACTCACAGGTTGTGTCACAAAAGTTTTCACCTAATGAGTCCACCTCAAGTGCCTCAAAGGAGGTTTTAACTTGAAGGTTTGTTTCTTTTTCTTTCTTCTTCATGCTATTAAGAGGTTGAATGAATTGGGAGCTCTGATTCTCTCAATCAAGTTAGACTCCTTTATTATTTAATTAGTAAACTCAACCCTATAGAGGGGCTTACTGTATAATTTCAATCAATAACTATTTACAAAAAGTGGAATTTGCTCTTCATCTATTGTTCTAATCTAGAATAAACCATTATCATAAATTTTTTCAACTAGATAAATTCCTAACCATTCGGTCATGAGTTTCAATTTAAAAGATTTAAACCTAGAGTCATACAAGAGGGCTTAATCACCCTCCTAGAAGGATCCGGTCTTGATATGTTTTTCATGCCATATTTTTATTTGTAGCCGAATCAGTTCGGTATGCAATAGGGCTCACATCTTGTATTCATCATGTGAATTTAATTGCCACAACATTTCTTCATTTTCTTTGGTGATATCCAAGTCAAGATAAGCTTCCATCCTTAGCGTGTTGTACTCTAAATCAATAGATAACAATGCTTTCTTTCCATACACTAGCTCATAGGGGGTGAACCTAGTAGTGGTCTTCCAAGTGGCGTTGTAGGCCTAGGTAGCCTCAATAAGTCTCTCTTCCCAATCATTTTCTTGTTTCTGATTGCCTTGGCCAGTGTGATTTCCAATGCTCTGTTAGTCACTTATGCTTGCCCATTTTCTTGACGATGGTATGGAGTAGACTTATGGTGTTGGATGTGATGTTGATTCATGGCTCCCTCAATCAGATTGGAGTTGATTTGGGAGCCTTGGTTAGTATCCAATTCTCTTAGGAATCCAAACTTATAAAATATGTTTTTCCTCAAGAACTCAACCACCTTTTGCTCAATTATTGCTTTTACTACTTTCACCTCAGGCCACTTAATCAAGTAGGTTGTATACACAATTATATATTTCTTTTGTCTAAATGGAGGATCGACGAGACCAAAGAAGTCCATGCCTCACTTCCCAAATGGATCAAAATTCACTTGAGTCTATAAAGACATTTCATCACTCTGAGTGGGTTTCCCCATCCTTTGGCATTCATCACATTATGTTTGTATCTCTAGGCACCTTTGTGAAGGGTTTGCTAGTAGTACCCTGCTTGTAGGATCTTGTAGGATGTCCTCTTGGCAACAAAATGCCCCCTACAAGGTCCATCATGAAAATTTGAGAGGATGTCAACAGCTCATCGTCCCTCACACATCTTCTTAGGATCTGATCAGACCCCAACTTGAAGAGTTTACCCCCAATCCAAGTATAAGAGGCACCTTTTTTGACATTTTTTTTTTTCTCCTTTGTGGATAAGTGAGGAGGGAACTTTCCAATAACTAAGAAATTGGCTATGTCAGCAAACCATGGGGATAAGAGTGTGATAAAATAAATATGCTTATTAGGGAGCTGATCATTCGCCATTTCTTCATCATCTACAGACAAAGTCTGTCTTGAAAGAAACTATGCAACAACATTCTCTTTTCCAAGTTTGTCAATAATAGTTAGATCAAATTGTTGCAAGAACAATAACCACCTAATTATGTGAGAATTCAAATTTTGTTTATTAACTAATTACTTGATTGCTTCATGGTCAGTATGTAGAAATACATGATGGACAATAACGTAATACCTAAATTCGTTCAAAGGATGCACAACAACTAAGAGTTATTTCTCAGCAACTGTATAGTTAAGTTACACTTTAGACCGATTCTTGCTAATAAAATAAATGGCATAGGGAATTTTATGTTTGCGTTTTCCTAGTTCTACCCAAAACATTTTATATTATGCATTTGTATGGACGTGAAAGGAAAAAGTTCCAATTCAGACCTCTAAGGACAAGTGCATTCATTAGTTTTTCTTTACTTTCCTCGAATGCCTTTTGACATAAATCTGTCCAAAAAACTCTAAATATTTTGTTAGTAAAGAAAATAAATGAGAAGCAATCTTGCTAAAATCCTTTATGAGTATTTGATAATATCCAGTAATACCTATAAATATTCTAACATATTTTCATTTTTTAGGAACAAGAACCTTTTTGATGATGGCGATTTTGTTAGGATCTACCTAGATTCCTTTTTCAGAGAGAAAGTTCCCTAGAACAATCCCTTAATTCATAAAAAAACATGCATTTTTCATGGCTTAGGGAGAGGTTCATCTCTTTGCACCTTTGCAAAAATTAACATACGTTGGAGAGAGCCTCTTGGAAATCCTCCCCGTAGGGTGTAAAATTGTCCATATATATTTCCACTGAATCATGCACAAGGTGAGAAAAAATACTCAACACAACTCTATGGAAGGTAGTAGGGGCATTGAACATACCAAATGGAAGAACTCTATAAGAAAAGGTTCCACATGGAAATGTGAATATGGTCTTATCATGATCCTTAGGGCTGATCTGTATTTGATTGTACTTGTTGAATCCATCCAAAAATGAGAAGAAAATTTTCCCTGTAAGGATATCCAGTACTTTGTCCATAAAGGGTAAGGGAAAATGGCCCTTTCTGGTTGTTTTTTGAGTTCAATATAATCAACATAAAATTTCCATTTTCCATTATTTTTAGGGACAATTACTAAGGGAGACACTCATTCACTATCCAAGATTGGATAGATGATTCCTACATCCAATTTTTTTTACAATTATTCCATAACTATGTCTTTTAATGTAGGCGTCATTTGCCATTGTGGCTGGAAAATAAGTTTATTGCCTTCCTTAATGTATATAAGATGGGTGCATATATAAGGATGGACTCCCTTCATTTCTTTATAGTCCCATGTAAATGCATCAACATGTTGTCTCAAAAAAATAAGCAATTTGTCCTCTTGTTCAACTAAAAGAAGGGGGGTGATTTTAAAGTTTTTGAAAGGGCTGATTGCTATGGTTTCCATATTATTTTATTCAAAGAAACCAATTGTTAGATCTACCCATGAAAAATCTTAAGAACAACCAGGATGTCTTGCATGTTCGTCTTTCAAGCCATCAACATTCATGGCAATAAGGTATTTATTTTGAAGAAATTTGTCAATTAGATTATAATCATCCAATTGTCTACTACCAATGGTGGTTTCTAATGTACATATATGGTAGGGTGATGATAGACAAGAGTCTACTTCTTCTTCTTCTTCTATCCAAACAGGAAAATCATGATCAATGAGGGGCTAAACAGGTGGATATAATACAATTTATTTTTTAGATTTCCCTTTAGTTATAGTCATATTTCTAGCCTATAACTGATGTAGGCATAAACAATGGCGAACTAAGGTCTTCCTAGGATAACAAGGTATCCATTAAACTTGGGCTTGGGATGAATAACAAAGAAATATTTCAGATATTCCTAAGAACCAATGGATACCATGACATCCTAAATAACACCTTTAGGGCTACTATGGATTTGTCAGTAAGTTGTAGCATTGTGGTGTTATTCCTTAGGGATTGTCAAAGATTGAGTTTGAGCATATTCTCATTATTCATGACATTTATTGTAGCTCCAAAGTAAATAAAAATGTTAGGAACTACAATATAATTGATCTGGACATCTACTACTAGGCTCCTAGGATCTAAGTATTTGGGGATGATGACTCTCCCAAGAATAAGATTAACTAGATGCCCTATGATATTAGTAGTATGGGCATCTCATTTTCTCCTCACTAGTCTTATAACACATTCCTCTTTGATAAAATTATTATATATAGGGACATCATTTATGGCCTTAAAGAGATGAATCTTGACACATATTTTGAAACTCTCTTAGAAGTTCAACTTCTTTTGGGATGTGCGCTTTATGAGTGGTTATCCTTTTAGGATAGGGAGGCTTAGTGACTTGAGGTGTAGAATCTTTATTCTCTTCTTCTATATTATATGTTGGAGAAGTCAAGTGAGCATCTGGAAGGACCTTCCCAGACCTAAGGTTGATCTCTTGAATTTCTATAGCATAAGTGGGATAGGAGGTTTCTCCACCGTAGACTGGTTGAGCCTACTTATTGTTACGATTTGTGTTCATTTGGGAAGACATCTGAGGTTTTTATGGATTATTATTTTGGGGTGCTTGTGGTTGCAAAGGATGCATCAAGGTAGGTGGTTGGGCTTCTTGAGGCGTCCATCCAAAATATGGATTATCCCATTGAGGAGGTAGGTGTGGATATGGATGAAAAGGAGGAATGGAATTTTGGGGATGATAAGGCCATGGAGTGTCCATAGAATAGGGTTAAGTGTTAGGAGGACACTAATGGTTGAAAATGTGCATTATAATTTGTATTGAAAGAAGAGGGGTAGTTCATGTCTTGTTGATATTATGTGCAGCCTTGTGGCCTCTTTTGATTGAAAAAGTAGAGTTTCTCCATGTTCCCTTCTACTCCTTATATACATATTTCAAGCCTAAAAATGATGGACATTTGTCAATGGAGTGATTTTCTTCACATATATAACATCTCTCTATGTCATCTAAAGGATACTCATTCCTAGGATAGCTAATGACCTTTCTACTTCTTGTTTTCTCTTGATCTGTAGTGTATTCATCTACATAGAAAATGTGTATAAGATTTCAGATTTTAGGTCCTCTAGCATATCTCCTATATAATTCTTAGTAATTGTAGAGGAGGAAAATGGACTTACCAAATCTTTGTTTCTTCTAATTTCTTTTCAAGCAACTCTAGAATGACTTTTGAATACCGTTTTGATGTCATCATAGTTGAGTTGATAAATGTGTCCATTCACAAAAGTGTTGATTGTTTCCATCAGTTATTATTTGAATCCCCATAGTAAGATTAATTTCAAGGAATCTGGATCTAGAGTGCATTTGTGTGCTCTTCTATAGCTCAATTGAAATATTTCAAAGATTCATCTACTCCTTGATTCATTTTTAGTATCTCATCTCTGGCGTCTCTTTCTCTGCTATAATTCTCGTACTTGGTATTGAAAGATTGTTTCATATACTCCCATGAAGTGATGCTATCCCTTTATAGGCTCATAAATTATCAAATGACTGCATCATTAAGAGTGGAAGGGAACTATTTGAGTTTCTATTCATCTGTTGTGTAATCATAATTTCTACAAACTACAAAAAACTCAAAGATAAAAGTGTGAGGATCTTTAGTAGTTATCCCATAGAAGTGCAGAAGGAAAGATGAATTTATGTCCTTCATTTTGGCTTCTCCATCTATTTCTCTAATAGGGAATGTGTTGGGTCCCTATAATACTACTGATTACCCCATTACTATTGTAGTTGTACCCCTTATTAATATTGTTGTGCCCCTATTGTCCCCATATTGTTATTACTGGGCCCCATAGAATCCCTCTATTGTTATTTTTGTGGCTTTATATTATTATTGTTAGGTCGGCTGGGTATATTTGTGACTCCTTAGACTCCTATATATAGAAAGGAGGTTTTATCATTTGAATCATCCAAGAATTGTTCATTTATGTAATGTAATGGAGGTTCCCCCTCAAAGAGGCTGAATTCTAAGGCGTTGATCTATCTTTTCTATCTTTTCTTGAGTTGGTTTCATAAAATTTGGTATCAGAGCTTTGGATTCTATGGTTTCGCTGCTCCAAACAGGTCATCGTGGCATTTTCGCTATAAATTTTTTTCTGTGACGTTTCAGAAGCTAAAAAAAACCCCCATTTGAGAAGACATCGTACTGAATCTCAGGTCCAAATTTCAGAGCTTTTAGCACTATATTTTCGGAGATATGAACTAAGGAAGTTGGTTCTTTTGCAGAATCCTGAATTACATTGAAAACAGGTGACCTGGGGAAAATCGTCATAACTTTCTCTGTAAGCATCAAATTGAAATTTCGTAAGAAGGTACAAAAAGAGGACGGACTATAGTTTCCTGTTTATAGTTTTCAGAGCCAAAAGTCAAAACAGGGACACGTGGCACGTCGTAAAAGTTCGCTCTACTGAATTAGTCTATAATCAAGTCACTGTGGGAGATTTGACATAACTCTTCATTGGAGAATCCAATTAGGGTCAAACTGGTGGCATTGGAAAGAGGAAACAGAGGGATACCACAGGTCGCAATTTCAGAATTGGATGATCCGAAATTACAGAGATACATCGGAGGCAATATCGAGCTCCTACAAAGTGAAAAAAGGTGTATATTTTTTTAAATGTTTGCTTAAGCTTGGTTTGAAAAATTATTTTGAAGGAATTCAAAGGGCATAGTGAAGCAGCATTATCAGTGATTGATGCCCCGAAGAAAGAAAATGGAAACACCTAGTAGGTGACCTGAAAGCTCTAGCATGACTCATGAAGAAGAGGAAGAAATGCAACATGATATATCAAAATTACGAGACCAAGTGCAACAAGTGTCACTTGCACAAAAAAGTATAGAAGCTAAGATGAATGACATGGAAGCTAAGATGGATGATTTGAAGATAGACATGGAAGAATTGAAGATAAATATGAATAAGTTGCTACAAGAAAGTGTCACTAAGGGTGAAAGGGTAGTAAAG